>VZTL01023771.1:0-37847 GCA_013400535.1 Scopus umbretta | reverse complement strand
TTTTTTTTTTTTTGTCAGTTTTGCACATAACCTTGTGTCTGAAACAATGAGAAAAAAATGCACATTAAAACATCTGTTCTAATCCATTTATCAGAGAGGGACAACTACAAATAGCACTTTACCAATTAATTAGTAACCTTATTCATTGTATAAACTCAAATCATGCTAAGGCAGCTTCTTTCCCTTTGCATGATTTGCACCATTTTTATTATCTTCTGTGACTGACACTGCTGAAATAAATTTCTCAACATGGCTCAGAAAGACAAAGGCAAATTATCTCTTTCCCCAAGTGAGTGTTAATGAGCAGGAGGCTGGTGTGCATCATCTCCACCACTTCTTGCAGTGTCCCTTGCTGCAGTCTGGAAAAAAAGAAATCTTAATTATTAAATGCCACTAGAAAAGCCTTTGTCCTGGTTTGTGGGTAGCCAGAGCACTCTCCTAGCAGAAGGCCATTGGTCTCTGGTAGCCACATCAGGAGCAAGGTCAGTGCAGTGCTTCGGCTGGTGGGCTGGCCGGGCTAACCAGCATGTGAGAGAAGTTCACAGCGTTTAATAACAGCAGCAAATACTCCTGGCAACTTAAAATCACCTGCAGGCTGGGAGCAAAGGAACACAGATGCCACTGATAGCCAGTCTGTCATTATAGACGTAATACACAGCCCTCAACTAGTGTAAAGCAGCGTATCTCCATTTACTTCATTAGATCAGCATCATTTTATACCAGTGAAGGGCTTGTCCTGTGAATCAAAACCTCTCCTGGCATATCTCTATTGATTTCTCTGGAGTTACCCTAGCAGAGAATTTTGCTCCAAAGCATTGCAGAAATAGAGAAAACTGACAGCATGAGAAGTGGGGCTAACAGCTGAAGCCATGAGGTTTGTTATAGACAGTTTGTTACTTTGGGGTAAGCAAGCTAATTCTCAAGATGAAAGATTTTTGCATTTTTTTGTAATCCTACTAATTTAATAGAATGTAAATAAAGGCTTGTCTTACATAGCTAAGCTTATCAAAGCATTAGACACTTCAAGTAGGGCCAGGAGTCACAGGAGTCACGCTGATGTAAATCCTAAACAATTCAACTTTAGTGGAGGAAATATCTATTAAGTTAAAAAAAAAAAAAAAAAAAAGTTTCTTTCTAGCTCAGTGTTAGCACTTCCAGCCAAAATAGACTTCTTATTTCTAACATTTGCTTTAAAAGACAGTATCAGCAATGAGAAATGGGACTAAGGTACTATGTCAGCGACACACAGCCTTGCTCACGTTTAAAAGTAAAGTTCAGCCACTTTACAGCCACCAGAAGGATTTTGGGAGATCTCCTCATAAAGCTGTGAATACTTTCAGTAAAGCTGAACTGAAAGACAGAAGAAGAGTATGATGGTTCCCTATGAAGTTGTGGAAGTTTGGTGTTTTTCCATTACTTTTCTGTACTTCAGAGCAGCAGCACTTTGGGGGGTATGGTTTAGGATCAGCTCCAACTCTCAGTCAAGTTAACATGAGCTGGATCGGTTCCTCCACGACATGCAGTTGTAGTCGAGTTTTATGTGGAAACAAGCAAATGTGATGGAACACATGCCTACGCGCATCATGTGTCCCAGGCAGCTACAGAGGGACCTTCACACCTCTCATTTTGCAAAATGCAACTTTTCATCAGCATTTTAAAAAAGTCTTTAAAATGTGAAGCGAGTATAACTGATAAAGAAGAGTATAGCCTGAAACTACTTTTCTCTGAGATGCAAACGATACTGTTCAGCGCAGTGCGGGCTGATACAGATGATGCCAGGGATGCTTCAAGGATCAACATCTGTTACCCAAACAGTCAGCATGGCCAGAATGGAGGGAACATCTCTCAGGGAGATACAGTGTGGGCGTTTATAGGGTGAATTCCCCCTGTGCAGTGGGAAGCGAATCTGTGACAAACTATCAGTATGGAAGATGTGTCCGGGAGACTTAGACATGAACATGTGCAGGCATTTAACAAGATATAAATGGTATCCTGGATGTCCCTGGTTATATTTTACTGCACAAGCATTCTGCATTTAGAAAGTAGGAGAAACTGCTCTGGTAACATCTAGTCCAGTGGCCTAAAAACAGGACTTGAAATAGGAATCCTAATTTTCCGTGCTTGCCTTTTTTCCCTGAAATCTCTGTAGTATTGGTCATTCCAGCCTGTGTGCCAAGATTTAGACATCTTCAAAATCCTTATAGAAACAAGAAGTACTAAAAGTTTTGCTTGGGATTTGGTAAATTGTTGTGGGAAATGCACAGGAATTTGGAATAAGACATTTTGTTGAAGAATTCATATACTGAATAAATGTATTAGGTGTTCTCATATATGTGTAATATATATATCCTAAATGACACGCCAGCGTGCAGAAGAAAGTCACTCTAATAGTTACATCACTGCAAAACCTGGATGGGGAGAAGAGCCTGGAAACTCTTAGCAGTTTCTTCTTGTGAAAGTATGTGAAAAAACAGATAGCCGCTGGTCATGCATAAGAATGAGGAAAATTCTAGTGTAGTCTGAAAAATCGACAATTTTTTACAGAAAAGAAACAGAAACATGAATTCAACTATATTAAGTGCTTTTTCATAAATATCTCCAATCAAATAAAATATTTTGACAGTCTTGAAAACAGCATACTTTTGTTAAATTGATTGAAAGGTTCCATTGGCTTTGCATTGCACTGCATAAGACATCCCTCACAGACAGGATGCAGCCAACTTAAAGCTCTCAGCAGGGACTGCACTCTGGGCTTAACTGATGGCATAAAACATTTTAAGTCAATTTAATGAAACAAAATATTTCATTGTGGATGAAATTAATTCAAAATACTTTATTTGAATTTTCCCAATAGAAATGTGTTACTTTGGAGGGGAGTTTGAAATTTTCTTGCAGGTAGTAATGCCAATTTTAATGAGAATTTGTTTTTGTCAGGTTATCCTGGGGGAGAATTTCTAAGAGCTCTGCTGTGTTTTCCATAGAAGAGCTAATTAGGATTGCACTTCTCAAGTCCTGCTGGGGGGAAGATCTGTGGTACAACCTTCTGCATCACCAGTGGAGCACCAAACCAAATAAGTTGTAATAGATTGCAGTACCCCTACCTGACTGCGAGATAGGATCAGGCCATGGGCCTCTGCAGGCTTGTACTTGGGGCAGTGCCTTTAGGTGATTTAGCTTTGCCAGCAGTGGAAAAGGTGAAGAGCACTGCAGATGCTCAGCTGCTGTTCAGCAAAGGCAGCAGGAGCTGATGTGACTGAATAAAGAGGATTTCTTTCAAGCCCATCGGGGCCAGGGTGATTACTGAACACTACAATCAGGGTCTTTTACTTTTTTTTTTTTTTTTTTTTATTTTTTTTGCCCTCGCATGANTTTTTTTTTTTTTAAGTTTGATTGCCCTCGCATGAGACTGGAAGGCAGAGAAAGGGCTGTGGCAGTACAGATTCCTATGATCTCCCCTTGCCATGTAATCAGAAGAGCTCCGCAATTGAATATTTCACAATAATCACTGCATTTTCAATGGGGATGATATAAAAGCAAATATCAAGGCCTCTGGCTGACAAAAGTAGAATACAGAGAGAAAATATGAAAATAGCAACTTACTTCAGCAATAAAGAGAGTATATTTTATACTGCAGTTTTTCTTTTTGTTAAATCATGACTTTCTAGTAAATGACATCCCAGAAGATATTTATCAAAGCAGGAGAGCACTAGAAAGGAGCACCCTGCATTCACTTTAATATTTCTCCTTTTCTTCTGACATTTTCTTGCCTAGAGATCTAATTCCATTAAATATGTACATTTTTGACTGGAAGACTTCTTCATGTATCTTTCAGATGAATCTTAAAAGTACATAAGGTCTGTAGGGCAGGTTTTTTTAAGTGCAAATGAGGCGCACAGTAGAATATTGTCTATGAGGCTTTTCAAATTATTTATATTCCTGCAGTGCTTTACCTTTCTCTTTCTGTGATAATGATAAGGAAGAAGTGAGACTCCAATGCACCTTCTGTGGAACACTGTCAAACAACATTAGTCATATTGAATATCTGACATGCAGGAACTTACTTTGGTTGATCTCCATTTTTATTGGATTTATTAGATGTTATCACATCTGTAACTTTCTGTGATCCTATAGCGCATGGAAGTGTTAAAACCCGTTAGGCCCGTGGTTGGTCAGTGTTAGAGCCCCCTTATGCTCTTGTGAATGGATATAAATTAACATTCCCTCATTAAGCCTACTTTGCAGTAAATGAGAATCTGCTGTAGGAACAATGACAGCTAAATGCTCTGTTGGCCCCCAGCCATGCCCACTTGTGCCGTTCTCCCTCCAGCCTTCTTCTGAAGCTGTGTAGAGTTGGACCATGACAGTGCTTGGAAAGACGTACTCTCCAGGTCACTTGGGCGCTGTAGAGAGTGGTAGGGGGGCTGACTAGGTGGCTGTTTTCCTCGCACCACCTTCGAAACACTGTGCTGTAAGAGTTGCTGCTTCAGATTTGGTATAAAGCAAAGGTTCTCGCCATTTGCAGTCATTAAAGATTTCATTGCTTTCTCATAAGAATTTGAGTTAAGGGTGTTAATCCTGGTGTCCCAGCCAAATTGCTACTTAAGTAATTATAATCTGCCTATATGTCTGCCTGCACCACTGCTAGTGTCACCCTCCTCTCATTGTCTCTGAGCATCTCACGCCTTATTTCAGATCCCACATTTGAATAACTTATCCTCACCATCGTGCAGTGGTCTTAGCTGTGCTTTACCAAGAAATACACAGAGCAATGATGACATAAAGATTGGGATGGTAAGACTTGCTTTCTCTGGTTGTGTTGAGAAGATGTTCAGTAAATTAAAATTCTGCAGAGGAGGGAGGGTTTTCAGGAGGAGTAAGGAGTGAAAGAGTGATCTGGTAAGTCTCTCTAGCTGGAATCTGAGAGCTGAGTAAGTCTTTCCAATGATTTTGCTGGTCCAAATGTTTATACCTTCCATGGTATAAATACCTCCTAATATAATACCTCCAAAAAATCATGTGGTCAAGGTCTATATGAAATATAAGGCCATCTTCAGTCCACCAACTCTGGGCTATTCATTCCTATCCTAACAAAAATGGCCAATTGTTCAAAAGGTTTAGAGTCTCTCCTGCCATGGCTGTGGCTGCTTGTGTGTTCTTGCATCACCTCAGCTCTCCTCTCAAGACCTCCTGGTTCTTCTGTCCTGTTGCAGACTTCGTCTTGCTGCCCCTTTCATCTGTTACTTCTTTAAACTCTCATTTTCTCTTTTCTCTTTCAGACTCTTCCTTAAAACCACACTTACAAATAATCTCTTTTTGTGTTTAATGCCTCCCACATCTTGCGTTGTGGGTCTCGCCTAGTCCAGCTCTGTGGCAATGTGTCACAGGTTTGAGGCATGGTGTGGAGGCCTGTGATGGTATCCCCTACACAAAGCTAGTGCTCATGCTTACCTTCTTTTAAAGGATAGAGTCTATTTCCCCTCATATGTTGGCCAGCTTTACTGAGAAGAAAGAAATGGCTGTGGCAAGTTATCTTGCCTATCCCACTTAAATATCTGTTCTCCTTGAGATGGTGAGCAGCTCCCCCACATGTGAGCAGCAGCTTCTAAGCTGAGCAAGGTCCATAGAAAATGTCTTTCTCCTGAGTCTCTCTTGCTGTACAGAAGTGTAAGTGCCTGTGGCGATGGTTGCACAAAGTGCATATATGTACAAGTTGACCAAAATACAGCAAAAATCAGGGCTGTACCTAGTCCCAGAGACTTGAAGTATTTCTCTCAGAGCTGATACTTAGCCTTTTCCAGGAATTTAGTTTACTGTTTGCTGACAAGTTGCAGAATATAAATAAGCCTCATTTATGGTCACCACTAAGAAAGCCTAAACCCCAGGTAATTGACACCAGTGTATTAAAACATGGCACACTCCCAGTGAAAAACAGTACCTGTATACAAACTCTGTAGCTTTGTGGTTGCTCTTGGAGTTCAGCTACATGTTAGACTTGGAGCTTGAAAGCCTGGTTGTAATTTTGGTCTCCACTTCCCCAACAAAACTCCTTTTGTTTCTCATCCTTGCATATGTTGTTTGCTGCTGAATTTCATTCAGTGTGTAATCTGCTATGATAATATTGCCTTCGTCTTAAGTTCCTGAAGTGTTTTTGGACCTATGAGTGCTCTCAGCTTCCTTCACCTTCTCCTTTACTTTTTTCTTTTTTCTCTTTTCTCTTCCTTTTCCTTTTTTTTTTTCCTTTTCCTTCACCTTTTACTTCTCCTTTTCCTTCTCCTTTTCCTTTTCCAATGTGTGGCACATTGGCCCCACATCTGGAAGAAAATACCCACTTCTGCTCAGATTCCTTGTGGTTGCTTGGCTGAAGGAAGATACTGCCATTCATCACTGAAGTCAGATACTGTGAATAGGACGCCACTTTGTTCCTCAGTGCCAGCTCAACCCCCTTTAGAAGTCTGTAGACTTATCTTATGTAAATATGGTCCTCTCCAGTGTTGCCAGCCAGTTTCTAATATAGTAAAAACCTCAGCCCTGCAGCCCACTGAAATCCCAAGCCTTCTTTCTTGTAGGCGTATTTTTCCTGAAGCTCAGGAAAGTGGTTGCCTTTCTTTAATTGTTGGTTTGTTGTAAGGGATTATTTCCTCTTCCTGAGTCTCAACTTGACTTTCAGGTGGCACTAAGGTCTGTTGTTGTAATTGCACATGACTTTTGATAGGGGTTAATTCAAAGAATAAGTCATCTAACTTTGGTTGCTGCAAGTTTTGAAAAATCAAATTGCAGATGTGGAAATAATATCTGAATCTTTCACCTGCTTAAAGAGTTCTTTTGCCTGCTGACTTCTGCAAAGCGTTGTCTGATAGCATCTCCCATCAGCTCCATATATTCCCAGAAGTACTTGAACTGTGGCAGTTTTAGTTGCACTGCAATCAGTGTCGGGGCGGGGAGGGGGAAAGCACCTTTCAGTTTAACACTGAGACTGCAAGAATTCCCCTCCATGTTTCCTTCCTTTGGGCTGCCTGGCTGCTGCTCTCCACATACACACTCCATCCCCAGATGTTTTGATAACATCTTTGCTGATAAGCACTAGCAATACATCAACAAATAAAAGTGCAAAGTAAATAATCACTGTCAGCAGAAATATATAATGGAGACAGCACGTTTTGAAATATGCAGAGGTGAGAGTCTGTGATCCCTTGAAGTGCCGGGACCCACGTACGCACTGCCATATGGCTGCAGGCACCTATGGGATCCAATAAGAAGACTGTCAGCAGTTTTTCATTTGCACTCACATAGCAGGATGCAAGGTGCATGCATCTCTTCATGTCTTCCATGTAAAACATCTGAAGACAATGGGTGAGGCATTAGCAAGATAAATACATGGCCAAGCCACAAAGAGAGAAGACAGATTGGTGCCAGGAGAAAAAAATTAAATTATATTTTATGCTTAACAGCCTGCCACAGGAAACTGGTTGAGAGGGCGAATGATGCTAAGTATGAGAAGCAATTCCTTCTTTTCTCACAAGGTTTTCCTTGCCTGAATCTCATCAACCCAAAAAGAGCTTCTCTAAAGCTTCTTGTCCCCACTAGATAATTGTTTTATCCTTGTTTTCTTTTGTTCCTACTTCCACCATTGATAGCAGCCTGAGGGAAGAGGGGTGGGGAAATATGTTGCTTCTGCAAAAATCATTGTAGGAAGAATAACCAGAACATAAATGATACTGTTTTGGCTTCAAAAGGGTAAGCAGGTGTCTTAGGGGTCCCAGAAGAGCAATGTGCAAGCTTGTACAAACAACCTCCGAATCACGCCTGTTTGTTATTCACACAAACAGAGTTGAAACCGTCTGAATTCCTCAGTTCCCAGAATTCAGATGGTGCACAATGGCCCATAATGAACAGCACCTGTGCTTACCTCAATTACTACACAGAGACGAACAACAGCAAGAAGGGCTTTCAAGAATATTTTTTCAATAATGGATTTAGTTATGTCTTTCATAATTGGATTCAAAAGCTCAAAATTTCATTTTGCAACTTGTTCATGAAATTTGTATGAAAAAGTCTGGCGTTTATTCAAAAGAAATACTCTATGAACAAGAAATTGCAAAACAGCCAACTGCTGGTAACTAAGCAGCCAAATTACAGTCCAAGCACTTGGCAAATACACCGTCTTTTTTATTATTTCAGTAATTGAATTTCTGTTAAAGCGTGGAGCATAATTTAACATCAGGAATGTATTTATAATACAATAGTGTTTCAGTAATAAATGCATTATTATTGTCACTTTTAATGGAGTCTTATGTATTCCCTCAGAGACTGTGTGGCAGACTCTGAGACAACCACTGCATCAGTGCTGTTTGTAGACAATTGAATTAATTGGAGACAGGGTCATTAACTCGACCTGAATACCTCTGATTGCTTCTGTAAATAAGGTTAGAGAGCAAATGGCTAATCTTTGTTGTCATTATAGATTCTTTTTACATTTTCACACTGCCTTGTATATTAAGATCATTTTGCTAAGCAGCTTTTCAGGCTGTCGTCGTGTTTACAGTATTGTCTTGCATGGCATACAACCGTAATTGTATCAGACTTACATTTCATTTCCCATATCTATATAAAACATGATACTAGAGAGAGACCTATTCTGAAATGCAGCACATAAAAACCATTGGACCAACAAATTAATAAACCAAAATGAATAAGCTGTAGCATTAAAAAATAATCAAATCACAAAACAAAAGTTGATTTTGTTTGCTTTTGTTTGAAAATTCCAACCTGCGAGACTTGCCAGGGATAATATAGTGAGTCCATTACTCAGTTGGGAACATGACCCGCAAGGCCAGCTCTGTGTATACCAGCCTGTGAGTTAAATCTGGACTTTTGGCATGGATTTTCTTGGAAAACAAGCAGCAGGCTGTCATTTAAGCACAGATAGAACACAGATCTTTTTCACGAAGAGATCCAAAAAAAGGTTGTAAGCACACTGTTCCATTTCTCAACAAACTTAATAAAGAATGTAGCCTGAGAGGCCTAGGAAGGCATGTGTCAGGAACGAGACACCCTAAACTTGAGAATGAGGTCAGGTTCACATTGAACTCAGGGATATCAGTTTGTCATCACTCCCCTATTTCACCATATACTTAAAAAAACACATTGCTTTCTCAGAAATGGTCTTGTAAGTGGAAGAAAACAGCTGGCAGTGTCTTATAATATGCTTGGTATTTGCATGTATTTCTTTCATTCTAAATTTATATTCAATATGGGCTTGAACCCAAACCCCAGATATGCTGTGTGAGTTATCCAAACTCTGGAGCCAAGTGTGGGATCCTGAGTCCATCTGTAACCTAGATGATAAGTGATGTTTTATGATTCAGATTAAAAAATAACAGCCTCTCCACTTCAAAACTAGCAAGTACAGCTTTCAGCTTCAAAATTCTGCCCATGTCAAACTCCCATTGACAGTCTGTTGGTGCAAGAATCCAGCCTGACTTGAGTGTGGTGGGAGTAACATGTTTTCTCTCAGCAGCCTCTGCACAATTCACTTACAAGAACATTCAGGGATGTTGTTTCATTTAAAAAGCAAAGGAGGAAACAAAGCATTGAATAGACCCTAAATTGTTCCGGGGTTTTGAAGGCATCATCTGAACTTACAGACTGGCCTTGTAGGTTTTGCTCTGCAAAAAAAGAGAGGTCAATCAGCCAAGCAGTGTTATTACTGAGCAGGATCCAGGTTAGTACTGATCTGAAATTCAGGGTGAGCCTTTTAGGTCTGGGCCACAGTGTCTCTGTCTCTCCCTGCACATTTGCAGTGGATGCAAGCACTGGTGGTGTTCACCTTGGAGCCCTGCTGCAGAAGCAATCAGTCCTGCTCAGCCTCTTTGACCATTTGTGCTCCCTTCTACTGTAGGGACTGGCTTTTGAGCTCTGTCCTTGGTTAATTTAGTTTTATTGTCCACGATATCCCAAATAATGCAGGCAAAATTAGAGAGGGTGGGGTTGTTTGGGTTTTTTTTTTTTTTTCTCAGTTCTAATGCAGAAAACAAGTCAATACTTCTCTACCTCCCTACTAGTAGAATGATATCTCACTACTGATTTTTGTCATTAAGGAGCAAGAGAGCTTCAGGACCCATGTAACACCATGCCACACTGCAGCATTAGGAGATTGAGGCTGTCTGGGCAGATGTGTGAAGAACGTGTTTGCAACTTACTACAGGAATGATTGTCAAGTTGAAAACAATAAAAAGTTCAAGGGAGATTGAACTTTGCCTATTTACCTCTATGTCCATGAGGGGTTTGGGTCTTCCTGACCTTTGCTTGCTGGCAGACCTTCAACAAATCATTGCTGATACAATAACCCTTCATCAGTCTGAGGAAAAATGGATAGTGGTAATGCTGAAAAATCCATTTCTTGTAACTCAGGAACGTAAGTGTCCAGAATGAAAGCTTCTTAGCTGGAAGGTTTTTAAGGAGAAATAATTTAACTAGTCCTAAAGATCTAAATTATTTTGTGCATATTGAAAAAATAGTCAAAATATCCCCTTTTTCAGAACCCCATTGACAAAACCCACTTTATACTCAGGATTATGGTCACTCCTCTTTTCCTGAACCACTCTTGGGGAATACAATGTTTGTCCACAGTCCTTTCAAGCTCAGATTTTAACTGCCTCTGCCAGGCTTCCCAGTTTCTCTCAGCCTCGGTTAAGAAAGCAGGCAGTATGACAGACGGGGTAAAGTACTGAAGTAACACTTCAAGAAGGCATCCAGCGTTGCAACTGTTACTTCTGGTGATCGCAGTTAGTCTCTCCCACTTAAATCAAAGCTGGCTCCAAACTTGTCCTCAGCATGCACACAGGCAGTGCAATCCTATTTGCAGCGTTTTGACTTGACTCGCACAGAGCTCCACCCTGAAGGTGCTGAGCACCACCAGCTCCCTCTGGAAGACATGGCAACTCTGCCCACAAGATCCCAGCAAGTAGGTGTGGAAGTTAATAGGATCTTCTCTTTATTTTGGTGTTGATGAAAAAGGCTGAAAGGCAAGATTTTCAGCCAGATAAGGTTAGAGAATTAAAGATTCTCTGTTTCCTTTTGCTGTCATTCAAAATAACAAGCATAGAAAATTCTGTTTAAAATAGCTGAGCCTTTTGACTTAAAGGGTTTTCATGTTGAAGATTTAAGATGTCAGGTTTAAACATGACACTGATAGTATTAGGCAAAGTATGAGAGCAGATACTTGTAGTAACTGTCATTTTTTTGACTGTTTATTAATGGCCTTTTGTGATTTATAGTGAATGTTGTGAAGGATCTGCACGTCCATTTATCACTCAAAGGAGCACCTTTTTTCCCTTAATACCTATGTATGTCATAATTAAGGGTGGATGCTGCTTAAAGATTTAGCTCTGTTCTTAACATAATATCCTTCAAGATGATATTTAATCCTAAATAGATTTAATACCTTTTTTTAATCTATAAAGCAGTGTATTATGTAACTGGCAAAAATCAACAGCATTAAAAGGAGCTCACATTAGACAGAAATACAGCGAAGGTTTAGATTTTCACTCCACATGGAGTTTTTCACTCCATTTTAAAATAAATTGCAAGGAATACACCTATGTTTTGGCATTCAGCTTTATTAATATTTTACTAGACAGGTTTCTCCTTTTTCAGAAAAAAAAATTGTGTGCTGTAGTACGTCTTTATATCCATGAAAGGTTCTGGTGGTGCCCCATATATTCATCATGTGCCTTTAGGAATACTTTAAAAACTATTTCAGAGTAATTGCCCATTATTAATAGTGATGATTCCTTTTTACCATTATGGCAGTAGCAGTGAAACTAAGTGTCTTCTTGTGGTTTTCATTAGTGTCTGTGTATTCCTGTGGCCCCTGCTATCCTACAACTTAAGTCCGATGAACATAAATATTCCTGGAGTCTTACAATACTGTCTGTGGTAAAAACAGGGAAGGAGTGCCAAGAATTGAATTATTTTGCCCATTAAATCCCAGAGAGACACAGGAATCAAACCAGTTTTCTAAAGTGTCAGACTGGTGCTACAACCACAGGGTTGTCTTTCTTTACAAAGGTGCCGCTGTCATCTCCACAGAGGTGGATTATTTGTGCCCTAATCATTTGGGTACATGCCTTCAAGCCACACCATGCCTCTAGCACCAGTCCTGCTGTTTCATGCTTTGTACAGTGTATAATGCATGGAGATTGCTACCAGTTTGTGAGCAGCTGAAGCTCATTTAGTGCAATACTACCCAATTTGTTCTGATTGTACTCAGTTTTTATCTCTGCCCTTTTCTGTATTGCTTGTTTTGCTCGTCATGCTCCTGACAATAGCCACAGTTGGAGCAATCTTGGGCCTTTTCTAAACAGGGGTGGCTTTACCAGACTGCAACAGGCTGTTTTCCCTTCTCTGGCTTGCAGAGACTCATGTTCCTGGTTCATCCTCTTTGCTCCAGTCCGGAAGTGGTTATACTGCTGATCTGTTCCCAAGGGATTCCCCTGGAAAGTAAATCCTCAGACAGTTTGCTGAGCTGACGTTGTGACACTTGTACATAGTGCACAGGTGTGAATGACTGCGTGTGTGCTGTAAAGCTCTGGAAAATCAGGATGTGCCTTTTGGCACCTTTTCAAGCTCAGAGGTGCTGCCTTATATAGGGAAAGAAGAAAAATCCTCTGCACCAGTGTGTTTTGGTCCCATAGCTCCCAGTTCTCTTCTCAGTGGGCTCTGTAAGCTGGATTCTGTTTTCAGTTAGAACTGAAGTAGAACTGAGTGAGAACGAGCAGGGTAGTTCATTTACAATGTTATGTGTCCAAGTTTCTGCCATACATGCATGAGAAAACAGCCAACACTTTGCTTTTAGAGGTTCACTTTGGACATTTTTTATCATCACCACACTTTGACTTTCTGCTGAAATAAGTAAAATCAAAGTGCAAATAAGTGACTCATTAAACAACATTTTACATTAACTCAAAACTATGAACAGCGGAGGAGTGAATATGTATTTGTAAACTTTCACAGAAGATTCACAAAGTGTACTGAAAGATGCAGTATTCCACATTTCCTTTGTGGAAAATAAATAAGTTTCTGTGTATCAATACTCATATCTAGCTTGATTCAGTGAGGCAATATTGATATAATAAAATGGTTCCATTTACGTCAAATGAGGCCCTTTGGAGTCTCACAGTAAGAGATAGTATTCTTCTTCTTCCAGATGCCAGACAAACAGTAGCACATCAGGGCATAGTACAAATAATGGTCTCTGACGCTTTAATCCATTCACTAAAATGTTGTATACCAAAAGTCTACATACATTGCATTCCCAGAATAATATCATGCTCACAAAATTGTTTCCAAATTCTGAGGTGAGCAGGGTGATGCATGCACAAATCATGGATACAATATTGCTTTTAATATGCAAAATCCCCTTCTCTTCCATGTCAAGTGCGTATAAGAGTGCTGTGAAATTGGAAGGAGAGCGATTACCATACCAATAGTTCAGAAAGTTTTTTTCTGTGCACTGTTAGGGATGTGCCATTAAAATTCTTCCTCTTCTGTTTGTTTTTTGTAATTTCACAGGCAGTTTGACATGACAGACCTGTTCTTTATTGCAGGTATAATAAAGAGTCAGAACTTCCTGTAGCCCAGGAATAAAACCTGGAAAAGGGTCAGAACAGGACAGTAGAAACAGTGCCATGGTTAAAGTCACATTGCAGATGCATACACACAGTTCCACCTAGGATTTGTGGCTAATGTAATTCTTTATTGGAAGGCTTTGACCTTGTTACGGATTCTTGGCAGCTTTTCCCCACTCTATTCATTACTAATGCAAGCTGTCAATCACTTTAGTTCTGCTTTGACATAGATTGTGGCTCATAGGAGTTAGCTCTGTCATTCTTTTTATTTCTTTCATCTTTACTATCCTTTTTTATGGTCTTTAAAGCTGGAAGTATAAAAGGGTTATATGTATATGAAAAAAACCTGTTTCAGTAACTCTATCAACCTTGTTATAAACAGTCTTTGATTAAAACAGTTACTTTTGAACACAGTAAAATGAGAATGTGGCTTTTTACATACAACATCTTGTAAATTACCCTCCCCCTCAAAATAAATCAGAACTCCTATTTGCATTACAGTGTTCAGGATTGATACAGGCAGATCAGCTGCCACATCCTGAATAACGTATTAGAGAGTTTTTCCCTTTCCATGTGTTTTGACATGAGAGAGCCATCATAAGTGATGTCTTACTATGTGTGCTAATGTTAGCTGAAGTAACAATTTCCACACCTTATTTCATTTCATTGACCTGGGTGTTGATTAATATTTTAAAAGGGCTTGGATACAGGTTTTCAGTTCCTGTGTCAACCCAATCTTTGAAAGCTTAGATTTGAATCCTACCAGCCTGATGATAAATAATTTAATACTAACCAATGGAAAGGCAGTGAACAAATCATTCAGAGCAATCCTTTTCTTTAAAAAGCAATCCAATTGAAGTCATATGTAAGTTTGAAGATATAGATATGAACAATTCATTATAAAAAAATGGCAGCTCCCTTTCAAATTAGAGAAGAATATTACTTCCTGATAATGGTGTAAGAATAGAAGAGAAATAAAACTTCGTTATTGAACAGTTATGGTATTAAATTCTGACACTAAATATTAATCTGCTAGGTGCTGCTCTATTATTATCTGCTAGAATAATGAAGCAGCCTTTTTTGAACATTTACACAGAATTCAGTGAGTCCAGCAACTCCTAGTAATGCCGCTCAGGTTCACAGTTTTTCTGTAGAAATAGGCTCTAGAGGAGAGCTTGGGCTAGCTTCTGAAAAGCTGAAGGCATTTAGTTCCTCTATCTGTTCTCTCAGAATAAAGTATGGTGAGTGGGAGAACAACAGTATCCCCCCCAAGAGTGACTGTTGCCTTCTACTCTGGTAGATGCTGTAGTGTGGCTGCATGAAATGGAGTGCACAAAAATCTTACTCAGAGCTGGGTGCCCACTTTTCAGTGCCCCGTGCAACCAGAGGCTTTGTTCTGAGGAATCTGCATTTTAAATAGGCAAGCCAGATTAAGGATAGGCAACATAGTCTCCTTTTTACTCAGCAGGAACTAATGCACAGACCTATTTTCTTCTCAAAGACAAAGCAAAATTCATCCAAATCCCAATCCAGTGCCTCAACAGGACCATCAACCATTCTGTGAAGTCTGTAGTTACTTTTCCAGCATAGACTTTCCCCTTTCCAGATTTCATTGGTTGAATTTTCCCTAAAAATAGACCTGTGCAGTAAAGCAACCTTTGTAGAGTGCTGCTTCTTGTGGAAATACATTGCCAGCATTGATACACTGTTGACTCACTGGTCAGTTCCCATCTACAATTTCCCACTGCCCAGCAGCCCTCTGCTTTCTCAAAGTTTACATTTTGATTTCTGGGTAGAGCAATGGAACAAGTGGCCAATTCATCATTAACCTAAAAAGGAAGGGTTGGAATGAATAAATCTATTGTTGGAGGGTACCGTCTATTTGCCAAATTCTCTTCACAGCAATTAACATGACTATATCTAATTGGTGAAAAGTTCAGGGAGATAGCTAAGGACTTGTTAGGAATTTTTGTTCCTCGATGGGTTTTACTGCAGTAGTCTGAATTTTATGACTTTTTTTTACATATGTATTTACAGAATATAAAGTTTATTATTTTCCTTATTAGAGGTTAATGAGTTTTAGTATTTCACATTATCTTTGTTGTAACTACCAGGTTTAATCTTGAGAATCATTTATTACAACAGTAGATTAAATGATGTGTTGAAAATAATACAATAGTCTACATGACAACAACAACAAAAAAACTGTAAACCGCATGTTGGGCCTTCAGTTCTCTAGGCAGCATAATAATCCAGACACATAATAATGCCATGTCTGCTTTAATTGGCTTTGGAAAAATAACCTATGAGTTAAAAAACAGCCAAGCTGCAAGGAGACATTTAAATTTAGGCAGATCACCCGTACCAGTGAACTGCAGTGAAAGAAAGATGGTTGGTGTGTGATGAGCTTGATGCACCAGCAGCCATGCACCTGCAAGTCTCAGCTGCTCTGTAGTTATGCTTGAGCTCAACAAGTGCTGAAAACCACTGGCAGGTACTGGTGATACTGGTGTTTGTCCCCTCCTTCAAGACATTTCTTATCTCATACTTTGTGCCCACACTGGGCACCATCGTGCTGCCAAGCAGCAAGGGACAGGGGAAGTGCCGTGTGCCACAAAAGCAGAAGAAGGGAGATAGGTGAAGGTGTTGCAGAAGAGCTTCCTTCCAAATTGCTTCCAGATGTGCAGGTTTCTTCTCTCTGCTTCATTGTCTGATAGCAGGGAGGAGGCCAGCTTACCAGTCTGCAGGCAACTGGAGACATCATGATGGCATTTACAAAGATGGAGGTCTGGTTCTCCTCCCACCTACAGTATGGGTGTCACTCCAGTGTCTCTCATCTCCGTGGCACAGGAGAAGCTACACTGGAGAGGGGTAAGCAGACACTGATCCATCTGGCCTGAGTAATGGGGATCCTTGCTGCTGAGTCACATATGTATTTTTCGTACTAGATAGCACGCCTGTGGTCAGGGCTCTGGGTCAGGGCAGAGCATGTCTGACTGCCCTGCAGAATTCAGTTCAAGTGCTGAGCACAGGACTGGGAAAACAGGGAGAACAAAATTAAAAGGGGAGCAAAACTGATGTTTCCATTAACTGCAGAGAGGCCTTGCACTTAGAGAATGCAACAGGCCCGCGCTGGGTATGAGGATGATTGTAATATCTCTAATGTTTGCTTTGTGTGTTTGGATTGCAAGCTCTTTGGCCCAAGGACTGTGTCTCATCGTGTATTTACACAGATCCCAGCACAGCGGGTCACTGGTCTCAGCAGAGGCCTCCAATCTCAAGTGATAATAATGAACTGGCTTTCTTCGAAGTGTTATTTACCCAAACAACACTGTGTTCCATTGTGCAGCATTGGTTTTATTAATATTTTTTTTCAGTTCATATGAAATAAAAACATTGTCCACCCAAACACAGAGGAACAATATGAGTGCTCATCTCCTGCTGGGAAATAAAAATTCAAGAGTTTCAAATACCAGTGCTTCCTGCCCCCTTTAGTCACTTTGAGGACTTGTGTCTGATGATAAAATGCTTTAAATCCATTTTAAACCTTGTCCAAGCTGGCATTCCTTGTCTGGATCTTAGCAACACAACAAAGCTTGCTTTGAAAGTCTCTTAGAGAGGCAACCCCCAGTTCATGTAGTCGATACTTATGTGAAGAAGCCAAATTTATTTGTATAACAGCTGCTTGAATGCACCTTTGCAGAATCTATCCCAGCATCTTTTAAAACATGCGATTTAACTTTAAAGCTGAGGAAGTCTTTGGGAAGAGTGAAAACTGACCTGTTCTTTTGACCTAAAAGATACATATTATTTAAGTAAAAAAACCCAGAGGACAACCCAGAATCTCTCCACTAAGCTGCTTTTATTGGAAGCAAAGATTTTTTTTTCTATGCACTTGTATGTGAAAGATCTGTATATGTTCTTCTGTTCTGGTGAACAGCGTAATTAGAAGTTGATTGTGTGTGTAACTATGTGCAAGATCTCTCCATCCATCTTTAGTATGGTGAGATGCTAGGAAAGGCATTTTGGGCCTTATCTGATTGTTTTGCAAAGCATACAAAGTTACTCTCAACTCAAACTACATGATGAAAAACGAATGCTTCTACTTTAAAATTGTAGATCAGCAATGATGTCTTCAGCATGAAACTGCCCGATGTAGCCAAGGCATAATTTTATTATCCCAGATGAAAGACAAATATGACCTCATTGTGTTTTGTATGAAAAATATATTTTGAGTCTGTCTGGTTCCTGCAAGCTTGCTGAGCTGTGTTATTCAGTAATGTTTGGCATATAACTTTTTCTGAGGCTGGTGTGCAAAAAGAAAGAAAGAAGAAAAGGCCAGGCTGGAGCTGCCATCTATTTCCATGGTTTTATTCTTGCCCTTTGAGTTCTTTGTCAGACAGTTGCAGTCTGCTACAGTACAACTCCAGTTGTTTTGTGCGAGTGCATCCCAGCTACAGTGTCAGTTCTCTTCCAGAGTGCTAAAAGACGTAGGTTGTGTTTAAAGGCTAGAAAGGTCTGGCCTTAGCTGCTGGGACACTAGCTTTTCCTTCTTTGATCTGTTACAAGAGGTGATATTCTTTAAATCAGTTATCTTAATGAGAGCAAACTGGCCAGCGCTGACAACAGAGCATTTTCTTAGGCAGATCTGCACAGATGCGTGAGCCGCCCCGCGCACATCCCTCCACAGGGCTTGCCTGGGAATAAACCACCCCGGGCAGGGAGCTTTGCCACTGCAAGGGTCTGGTCCAGGCTCGTATGCCCTGCTACAAAGGTGCAGTAATTCCTTGCAGGGCCTGGGCCGCAGGGGACGTGGCTGATGCCCCACCAGCTCGGCGCAGCCGTGGGCCCCGCTTCTCTCTGCCGGGCAGCCGTATGCCCGGCCCTGAGCTCTTGGAGAGGTTGCTGAGGGTTAAACATCTCTTCATCTTCATGCCGGCTCTCTGCTAGGGTTGTGGGAACTAGAGTTTGCAGCAAGGGTGAAACATTACTTTTGCCATGTTCACTTCCATTTTGCAGTGAAAACAGAAAATAAAAGTGAAACAATGAAACATACAGATTTAGGGGAAAAGTAATTTTTTTAATTACAACTTCATTGGTCTGATAATTCCATAAATAACATTTTTTTCAAGGCCGATGTTTCATTTTGGTATTTTAGAATGGAATTGTCGTGTTTGCCTCCTCAGTTTGGGAATCCTTGAAGTTTTTTTCTATTTTTTTTCATATTCTTTCTTCTTGGAAACAATTGTAATGAAGTAGGAAAACTCGGTTTTCATCTACTTTTAATGTTTTCCAAACAGAAAATATAAGACTAAAATTACAAGATAAGAAATTGAAAAGCAAACTCCTCTGCAAACACATTCACTTTTTCTCCACTGTTCTGTTTCCTTGTTTACTGTAAAAAAGAAGGGGAAAATGTGTTTCCCTACACTTTCTTGAGCTTCACTGAAAAGGAGGGATAAAGAAAGAAAAACAAGTGCACAAATGGTTTCCAAAAATAATAACATTAAATACAAAGTGTAAGATGCTTTTTTTTAATTCAGCAACATTTGGTTTTCCATCATACTTTTGGAAATGCCCATATTTTTAAAAGCGTCTGTTCTTTTGATTTACCTGTTACTTCCACTTGAAATTTTTTAAGTAGCTCTACTTGAGTCAGTTGAGTGAAGAGCCTCTAGAAGAAGGGGGGAAAAAAAAAGGTACATGCATTTAATGAGCAACAAAGTTAGTGATCTGTAGCAATTACCCAAGTGAGTAATTTTGTTTCATTAATGCACCCTAAAGCACCAAGCTGTTTTGTCAATGGGCACTGCAGGGCCATTGCAATGCTCAAAGAGACAGTTATGTTACCAACCGCGGTGTAAGGGATAGGTTTACCAACAAGGAGGGAGAGAGAAAGTAGCTTAGCATAAGAAGAAAATTAAAGACCATCTATTACTGTCACGGAAGCCAATGGCAATACTTCGTAAAGACTCTAGCAGAGCAGGGTCACACAGCAGTTCTTTCTGGCTTTTCCAACTTCCAGTTTCTCAGTTACTGTGTTTTTGTAAGAGGGCATCTTGATGCACGTAGCATCTGTTTGAAAGGGGAAGGAGGGCATGTACCTGGCTTACTTGAAACCTTCTCTCAGGAAAGTGGAAAAGCAGATAGCAGAAACAAAGGCAAAGCTGTATTATAACTTCTAGGCATCTCTGGATCACTTGATATGGGACACACACAGCATATGATATATTAAGGTGAAGTATTGAATATCCATAAAGGAGTACTAGCAAATGGTGTCAATTTTCAAACACTTTGCTTTGTCAGCTTCACAAATTTAAAATCAATCATCAAAAAGTCCCTGTATAGATCAGCTGAAGAGACATAAAACCTCATGGTCTTATGTCTGACAAACAAGTTGAAATTAAAGATGAGTTTATAAAGACTCAGACTGGCACAATTCTGCAGTGCTAAAAACTGGGGTCACCCACCCTCTCAGTTTAGAAATAAATGTTGAGGAAAAACAATGACACCCAGTACACTGCTAATAAATACATCTTGGAGGACAGTTGAACATGCAGAAAAATAGTTTTCACAGAGAGGCTTATTTTCAGCATGAATGCCATTTTCTCACTGCATTATCATAAACATGAGAGGGGAAAAAAGGCAATAAATAAAAAATTATTGGGCAGTCCCTGGAGACTTGTCAAAAATATGTAGTTTTTGTATGCCACTGTGTAAAAGTATTCATTAAAATTAATTTTTAAAATGCACTGTCCAATATTAGTTGCCTGATGTCCCTCCTTTGATCATAAATTATAAATGAACTGGCAAAAAATGGAGAAACCATGATTCCATTAATGAATTATTTAAGTGTGATTGTTAGTTTTTGCAATCATTGGGCTAATAAGCTCAGGCTTGTGACACTGAAGAGTTTCTCATTTGAGGGTGATGATGATGGTAATGTTATTAACACCGTTGTCAGCGTGTCCTGTGAAGCATAAACCCAGCTGGCTCCTTGGTGGCTATGCAGTGGCATAGCCGCTGGAGCTTTCATTGGGTCTGTACTCCAGGAGAGGGAGTTGACACTGAGGAAAGTCGGTGTGAACAGGGTTCGCTGGGTGGCTGCCCCCCAAGGCAACACTTTAAAAAGGACAGGGAGCATACTGATACGAGAGGATCTTCTCCCTGCAGCAGCCTGCCGGTGCCAACACCACACACAACTGGCTTGGCCCATTCCAGCGGCGGTTCTGGGAGCTCCAGCGAGTCCGAGAGCAGCTCCGAGTCTGACTCCGACAGCGAGAGCAGCTCCAGTGACAGCGAGTGCAACGAGGAGTCGCGCAGCGCCACGCCGGAGGTAAAACCACACTCTCAGCTCCTCCTCAGCAGGAGCTTGGAGGGGGAAGAGTGGAAGGGAGTGAAATCCTGCTCCTTGTTAGGAAAATGTTGGAGATCTGGGCTGTTTGATGCTGTTGACTTTTTTCTCTCTTTAAAGTTTTACATGTATGACCCACATACTCATTCTAGCTTTTGGAAGAATCCTTCTGGCCTACATTAGAATTGCTTTAAAGAAATATTTAGATTTTTGCCAGTAGCTAGAGAAGATTTTATTGACACAGTATTCAGCTGGGACTAAGGAAAGGCAACATGACAAAACTATGTCTTCAGGGACCAGCTAAACTTTTTAGTTGTATTAAATTTCTCCAGGGCCACATTGTAAACCAGATAAGGAAGCCTAATTAACCATAAATACTCCATAAATACTCCCATAAAACTAGCAGTCACCGCTAGTTGACTGAAATAAAAGGGTACATTAAAAATGTTCTCATTTAAAGGGAAAAGCATTGCTTCTGTCTGAGATTTGTTCCTTGTCGTTCTTCAAACTGCAGCCTGAACCTCCCTCAACAAACAAGTGGCAGCTGGATAAATGGCTAAATAAAGTGAACCCCCACAACAAGACCATCATCAACAATCAAAATGACCCTCACAGCGAGACCAGCTCCCAGGCCCAGAACAACCAGCAGGCCGAAGGGCCAAACAAAGGGAAGCTCAATAGCGGCCTGCCCCCGACTGATTCCAAAGACCGGGCGATCCTTAGTCCCATCCGAGAGAAAGCCAAACCGCGGGTTGCCCAGAAAACCCCAGAGGCAAAAAGCTCCAAGCAGAAGTCACCAGCTCATAATGAGCCAACGTCACAAAGGACTACTGGGAAAAAGCAACCCAAAAAGGTAGAAAGGACTTCCAGTGTAGAAGAGTATAACTGGCCCAAACCAAATAATACCAGCAACACTCCCAAAGAAAAAGACACACAGGAACTCCCCGAGCAGCCAAAGGTTCGAACTAAAGCAGCAGTTGGGAAGACCGCTCCAAGGAAAGAACCACGAACTAGCACAGGTCTCAATTCAGAGAAGAAAAAGTACAGAGGCCCCAGCAAAATTGTCCCTAAGTCCCGGGAATTCATTGAAACAGATTCATCTACTTCCGACTCAAATACAGACCAGGAGGAGAGCTTGCAGGCTAAGGTATTGCCAGCTTGCACTGGGTCTGGCAATGGCGTCAAAGTGAAGGACTCTGGCAGTAACATCCTCAGCGTAAGTAGTTTAACTAGCAATGGCAGCAACACATCCATTGACCAGACCAGCAATGACTTGGAGGAGCAGCTCTTTTCTCCTATCCCAATCGTACAAAATGAACTTCTGTCCCCACTGAGAGAATACGAAGAACTCAAATCTCTGTGGGTGAAAATAGACCTTAGTTTACTCTCTAGGATACCTGGACAAGAGCCTTTTGAGACCACATCTGTGAAAAGTGAACCAAGAGAGGCAAATGTGAAACACAGGCGACCATCTCGAGAGTCCCCTACCCCAGCAGCTGAAAAACCATCCACAAAATCCAAAAGGAAACACAAGGTAAGTAGTTTTCATCATTCGGAGGAAAACAGTGGATTTCTATATATCCTCAAGGTCAGGACCGCCGTCAGTGATTCCTCACTGCACCTGCAGCAGGGCTGTAAGGAGGCATCATAGCACTAAGGCTTTATTGTAAAAACAAAGGACATGCGTTTGCAGGTGCATTACAAATTAACATCAGAAACTAGTAAGAAACAAACTCCAGCTGACAAAATCAATGAACAATGTTTGGGGTTTTTTTTTGAGATTTGTCTTACAAGCTTTTTCACTGTATTTGCTCACTTACCCATTAATTTCCAGTGTTCTGTAATCTGCAGAAAGATTCCCATTGATGAGTTCATATTACTACAGATTCAGCCATACTCAGAAAATGTGACTTCTATTTGGAAGAGAGCATTTTATTGTCTGCAAAATTAAGGCATTTTCACCACTGCCTTAAACAGGCATAGCTTCATTGAAGTCAATGGAATGGTGCTTACTTATGTTCCTGGTGAATTTAGTCTTTATATTGTTTTGTTGTATAAACAAATGTGATTCATAGAAATATCATTTGCTTAACTAGCTGCTTTCTCTACACAGTTACCTGAAAAAGCAAATATATTTTGACTTAAGTTGTTACGTTTGATCTTGTGGTTTATGTTTTTTATGCCCAAGGGTATCCTATCTTGTGGGATACGACAGTGCACTTCAAACTAAATGTGTTTTCAGAAAAGAAAATGAAGTTTTATATCATAAAGGAATTTTTGTAGTCACTTTTTCCAGCTGAAATGGTTGTGCTCTGGTCTGTCTGTGAGAAGTCATCATGGTGTATTTTTCTTGTATACCCTAAATTTTATAAATCATTGTGAATGTGACTTCAGCTGTCTGTTCTAGTGGACTTCTTGAAAATCCTGAGTTTGAGCAGTCCGGTGGTGTGAGAGAGTTAATACAAGACAAAGACAGACAATGGCAGGCAGACACAGGGTCTGCACCCCTGCCTCCATGAGTCACTGCGCTGGCTCCTTCCCTGTTGAATTAAGCAGAAATAATCACATGAGTAAACTCAGCGGGTTTTTATTCAATTTATCTTCTAGCTGTAAGCTAAAGGCAGAGTTATAAGAAAGAAGGAAAAAAGAAGAAAGGGGAAAGGGATGTGTAAGTGTCCGTGCTTACGTGTATGTATGAGTACACCAGGGTGCAAAAACCTTCTTGGTAGGTAACTTAGTGGAGTATCAGTATGAGGGCGAAGGAATCTTGGCTAAAACACAAGCATAGTATTGGCAACTAAACTGAGGGCTCCCCAAAAAATAAAAAAAGGCTTATATGAAAGTTGGAACCTCCTAATTTTGTTAGCTGGAGCTTTGAATCAGAAAATAACAAAATTGGGAATCTCACTCTGGGACTGTACAAATATAAGCTGCACTCTGAAACAGCCCGTTCAGTTGCTGTATGATTGTTCACTGCTACCCAAGGGGAAACAAACCAATTAGGATGACTTGAGGGTATATCAACAATTAAAACAGGGTAGGGAAAGCCTGATTTGTGTTTCTAAATCATGCTATTAGATTTATTTTAGCCACCTACTAGTGGGCTTGAAGGCTGATATGAAGGTTCCAGTGACAGAGCAGTAATCAGCTTTTCTTGTATCATCCCAGTTCAGGCACAAAAGTCATGCATCAGGGAATCTTTCAAAGCAAATTTTAAACCAGCTATCACTGTTAATGACTACCCCAGCTCAGTCCTGTAGTCTTTTAGTCCTGTGAGGTATACTTATTCAGGGAAGTTTTCCCATCAACTTCCATTAAGTCGATGAGTAAAAGCTATTTACTTGAGTAAGATTTGGTGCTATCAAGTCATTCCATCTGAATTATTAATTAAATTCCAGTGCACTACAGAAGATAACTATAGCACATGAGGCATTTTGCTTCCTAATTATCTGGCTATGTCACTTGTTATATAACTTCATGTCATGTGTTTGGAGCACATTTAGCCCTGATTTCAGGTGACTTTCACTTCTCTTAGACGAGTATTTTAACTGCTGCTACTGTAAAGGAAATATATTGAGATTCCTGAGCTCCTCTTAATGGCAAGTGAAATTGTGCATAGATGCTGGATCTTTCAAGCTCTACCTTTTTTGTTAAAGCAGCCAGAAAGCCTGGATACCTTTGTTGAAAGCAAGAAGCAGCGCCTGGAGGACCCTTCAGCTTCATGCCTGCTCCCACCTTGTATCTCTCCGATACCGAATCACAGATTAACCAGCACTAAAGAGTAAGTTCTTTTTTTTCACATAACATTCATGAGGAATTTCACAGTACTGTTCTACAAATGTCTGCTGTAGAGCTAGATGGGCTTTACAGCTGATAAGCATAAGTGACCCAGCATTGCTGTTCCCATCCATCAGGAAGAGGATCCACATGGTTTTGGATGAGAATCATTGATCCTTCTGATCGACTACAGGAATTCAAGAGTGCCACCACAATCCTGGGGTACTCTTCTACCCCCATACTGCACCTTTTCAATGTTCTTTCTTGCCCTCATCATGCTTAACCTCTATGGCCAGAGAATCCTACTAAAAGTGGGCTTTATTTGATTGCCTGGATTTTATTTTTTAAATCATTTTTGTAAGGGACAGTTCTCAGTTTTATTGAACAAAACAGTGACTTAGCCGCTCGCTTCAGCGGCTCTTATTCTTTAACTGTGTATACAGCAATGCCAGGGGTGACCATCCTAAATGTTTCAGACATACGTGCTTTGTATTTCAGCAGACGTATAATCAAATAGTTTGTGCCTTTCAGAGTGTCTTTGAGACATGGCTGTAATGCTTGAGCAAACAGGTGCCACATAAATAATGATTCTGATTAGTGTAATCACAAGATTAACATTTTATAAATAACCAAAGAGTCCAGTTCACTTCAGTCATCAATTTTGTGCTTTTACAATTTTAGATGAGGTACTTCTTTCTGCTTTGCACTAGGACAAGCAAAGAATCCAACCCACAATGTGCTTCTGAAAACAATTTGATTGTAGTAGTATTTCAATTTAGATAAAGTTAAAAAATCATTTATGAAACAGAACACAAATTTTAAAATCCATAAAGAAGGTTGGGCATTTTATTTGTACTGGTGCAATTACCGAGTAACCAGTCCTTGAACTAACCCCTCATTCCACCACTGAGAAAATCAGAGTTGGAGTCTGGAAAAGGCAGATGAGTTGAAAGTTACAATGTGATCTATAACATGTTGCACATTTGATAACATCATGATGGGTGTTGCCTGATTGTCATTGCTAGAAATACAATGAGCAGAGATATATTGTAGAGGGAATCAAGGATTCTCCATCCCTAACACCTCCACAATCCATTAAAAATTCTTTCTATTCTTGTCGCCTAAGGATCCACCTCCAACCTGATGTTTCTTAATCTGAGTTTGTTTTCCAGGTCATTAATTTGATTCCTTGGAGCTTTCAAGCCTTTGGTATTCTCTGTTAAAATATAATTGTGTCCATCAATAGTTATTTCCATATGCTAGCTTTTCCTCTCATCTGCCTCAAGTTTTGAAACTTCTTTTCCACTGCAGTGATTGAGACCTGGATCACAGTGCATTTGTTATTAGTGTCTTCTGAGTTCGCCTGAAACAATATTGTTTGATAATTCAGGTCTTCAACTCCCAGAGACGTGCAACTGAATATAGATCAATGTATTTC
This sequence comes from Scopus umbretta, assembly GCA_013400535.1. NCBI lineage: Eukaryota > Metazoa > Chordata > Aves > Pelecaniformes > Scopidae > Scopus > Scopus umbretta. The sequence continues at coordinate 11,650 of VZTL01023771.1, read as the reverse complement.
CCAAAAGATTAGAGAGCTGGCTGAACTGTGTGACGACAAATTTCTGGAGAGCCCCAGATTGTCTTTAAGCAGTCAGGAGTGGTTCTGTTCTCCAGAGGGTTAAATAGAGTTTTAAGGGGAGGAAGAAGAAAGGGAAAGCTGAAAGTAAGCTGCTCAAGGGCATGGGAGAAAATAACACTTCAGTGGTAAAATGTTGAAAGACAGACTTTGCCATTTGCTCCTTTATTCCCAGAGGTCCTGCGTTTTCTTTCAGCGCTCCTAAGTCTCTACATAAGGACTTGGAGAAATGAGGGTGATTCAGCTTCAGGTGTGATGATGATGTTCATCCATTAAGAAGATGTTCCATCCCATGGTGGATGTTCTCGCTCTGGAGAAACCTTAGGTCTCTTCTATTAGAACTTGATCCCTGTGCCAACATGCCAAGTTCCCCAAGCCAGACTTCAGAGTCTTTTGCTGGGCTTTTTTATAGATACAAGAGTGTTTTGACAGAAAGACCATGATCTCTGGGCCGAAATTTGGACGCATTCAGGAGTCTGGAGGAATCAGTGAAAGACGGGCCGCACCTGTGCTTTTGCAGCACCCACTGGCCGCCTGTCTATGGTTTAGACATTTGAATACATTTCTCTCATAATCTTTCCCTAAACGCATGGGCTCAATAAAGGAAGCAAAGATGCACAATTAATTTTTAAAGGGTTACACTACTAATATGGGCAATTATATGCCTAATTTCCACAAGTTTCTATGACCAAAGTGTAGAAATTTAAAATGGTCGATTGTGAACTTAAAAGCCATTCGCACAACCAAAGAGCCAGTTCGTATTATGTAGTCGTTGCATAAGCAACTAGTTACCTCTCGGTTCCTTCCCTCACACACTCTGGGGCTGATGCCTTTTCCTAAATCTGATGTGACACTTAAAATACAATTATTCAAACTATTGCCACTGGATTTTCCTTATTTCTGATATTTCATAGCAAATGAAGGAATAGATGATACTGTGTTTTGTCCAAGTAATTCATATTAATACCTTGAAACACTGCTGTGAGGCTGGATTTTTGCCAGATCAGCTTCCCACTTTACAGCAGAGGATTATTTATGTATTGACTTGCTTGACAGAGCAATTTTAATTTAAGCATTAATTGTATTCATTGTATTAATTGTACCATTCATATCTGAATACCTGATTGGTAGACACAGTCCAGACAGAGCACTATTCTCCCGCATCTGGCAGTCTGTAACTACACAGAGAGTTATTTGCTGATGCAAACTGTGAGTCTGAATTTCAAACTAGACTTATACCAATGAAACATGCCTGCCATCTAACAGGTACGCTAGAAGTCTGTCTGAGGAAAGCATTTCAGCCTGTTCTTCAAGATTTCCTGTTCCTTTTGTTTGACCTTTAGTTAAAGATGCACCTGTACGTGGCAACATATATTAGCTGATCCCTTGAGTAGTCACAACAGCGTTCATTGGGGTTTGTTCACGACAGAGGCAGCCTTCTACATCTACGACAATGACTTCAGCTTCATTCAGTTGCTGCCACATGGTCCAAGCTAATGCAGGAGTGACCTTTCCCTGCTAACCCCCTGCAGAAAATCAGATACACCGTCAATGTGTGGCATTTCATTGTGGACAGGGACAGGCAAAGGAACTCAAGTGATTGGTATAGACAATGGCTTTGTCTCACTAATAGTCCAGAGATACCACTGCCTACCATAAGGAGTGGATAAAAAAAGGGCAAAGAAAGGCAGCTTGAAATGTGAGAGTAGATGGAAATTCTCTCTCCTTCACACACTGACCTCTTGTTGCCTGTTTGCTTGCTTTCTGCCCTAAAAGAAACCAGTCTGGGAAAAGAAAAAAAGCAGATGGGGAGACTTCTCCTTCCTTGATAATTGGCCTTTTCAGACACAAAGATTAAACCCTGCAGCCACAAGACCATCAGTTCTGCTTGTATTTTTTCCTTGCACTTTTATTGTGTTTCTCCCTAGATTTTAAATATAGTTTAACTAACAATCATGTCAGCAAATTAAACCATTGAGTCTCGGTAATTATTGCAATAAATTCTTTCAAAATTAGCGATTACTGCAATCAAAGACCAGTTTCTTAGCCCATTAACAGCCCAAAGCAAAGTGACAATCTGGTTAACTGCTGGTAACAACCTATTTCATGGAGGTTATTGTTAACATAAGTGCTTTGGCGTAAATCTGAGGGAGGTAACATTGCTAAATAAATTATCAGCTTAATTCCTGCAAAAACTCATAAGATTAAGTGGGCAATGGCAGGGAGGGGGGGGGAACCAGACAGAATTATAACCGTAAAATACTGGGTTTGGTTTTGATTTTTTTTTAATTTGAGTTATATAGAAAAAAAAAATCCTCAAATGCATTTTTCTTTGTGGTTAAGTCTTCCCACCCACAGAATGACTTGTGTGCCAGAGCTGAGTAGCTGCACCTGTATCTTGGTTTGCCCCATCTTATATTTGAGCCCAAAGATGAAGTGAACTGGTGAAGTTTTAAGCAGTGAAGTTTTAACGATGGTACCTGCAGCCTTCTTAATTTTTTCTTATACTACTCTCTTAATCCCTCCACCTCTGTGTAGCAGCTGAGGAACGTTGCTTCAATGGCTTTATATGTGCCTTAAATTTCCCCATGCGGTGGTAGGCTCTGTGCAAGCAAGATTCTTGCATCTGTGGCTGGAAATAGCCACAGATGTGCTGAGGAACCTCACTACTGGTGCAGGGTCAGATCCTAAAGGGCACTTGGCCAATGGCTCACATTCAGTTTTCCTTCAGGCACTTTTGAGATAGATCTGCCAGACTCTTGTTGCTCTTCCCTTTGCAAAGTTGTACCAGGGAGAAAGAAGAGCTCCACACACCTCTGTGCACGGGGGCACAGACAACCACTTCAATCTGTGCTCCCACCCATATATGCATGTTCAGGGTTCCCTGTGTCGGACACCCTTTGGGAGGCAGAGGGTTTGGATTCTGCTCCTGGTATTTCATTAACTGTGTCTGCTTTGCCTCTGTGCAGTCCAGTAACACATGCATGTTTTCTTGGGGTAGTGCTTACCCTCCTTTGGAAAACTTTCCTCTGGAAAAAGTTCAGAGTATTATTATGCTGTAGGTATGGTAACTTGCCTGAGTTCCAAAATGCCCTTTGGGGGAAAGAAAGCTAGCAGGTGGGGCTTTGAGTGAGAACTTTTTGGAGGGCATGTTGCAGGACCACTTGTGCATAAAATCAGTCTCCTCAGAGAACTAACTTCCAACTTGTTTGCTTTCCTTTGATCTTCTTCAGGCCCTTGTGTTTTCTGATCAGGACAGCATTCCATACCAGTCCTACTGTAAGGCAATATGAATTCTGTGCTCCTTTTAGTTCTTCAGTCTGAAGATCTTTAATATCAGAGAGTTTCAAATAAGACATTTTTAACTGCTTCAGTTGAATTAAAATAGTTTTGAGTAGAAGAGCGTAGGGTGTAGGTATTGATACTGTTGGTGAAACTGCAAAAAAGACCAGACTGGAATGAGAGCGAGCTCCAGAATGAGGAGTAAGGAAACTGGGGTTGCTGCCTTCTCTTTCCCTGGTTGCTTTAAGGCAAAGTAGATCTATAATTCCTGACACTGACTGAAAGTGACTGGGAACAAAACATAAATTGTTGTTGACTTAATTTGTTATTGAAATTTTAGTCAATAATCATGAAAAGTAAATGATCGTGTAGTGCAATATCAGATGTCTAACAAAAGATTAAAATTCAAGTTATCTTCATTGACTGGGCTAGGGCAGTACCTAAAATAAGAATCTTTGAGTAGATTAACATGTTAAACAGTCAGTGGGCTGTTGGGTTTTGGTTTTTTGATGGATTTGAGGGGAGAAAGGTCTAGCAGGTTTTTTTGTTTTTACTGTGTATCACAGCTGCCATTTCTAGCCAGCTAACAATTTCTGTACATAAAACAGACAATAGATTATCATATTACTTGAGCTTTCATGTCAAAACCACATTCATTTTCTGAATCACGTTCAATTCATCAACCAATATTTGCTCAAGGGCTTTTGCCAGCTACAATGTATCATTTTAATAAAGTGTTGAACATTGGTTTTATTCTAGAGGTCAAATAATTATTATCTTGTTATTGTTATGGTTATCATTTTGTAGTTGTTACAATTTTTTGTCATTGTTCATATGCCATGTGCTATTATGTTTTTTTGCAAAGGTTGCTTATTTGGGCCGTAATCCACCTCTTAAAAAGTTGCTTAATGTTAAACACATAAATAGCCATACTTGATGTCAAAGGAACTAACCCCATGCATAAAACTTTCCAGCACTTTGCTGAGTCACAACCTCTATGACCTCTCAAACGAAGACTGACTCAAATTAGCATTTAAATTGGGTGCAATTTGTACTAATGCACTGGAAGTTGTCCTCCAAAGCAGGAGGTTTCTGCAGCCTTTGAAAAGGCAGAGGTAGCTCTTCTGTTTTCACTGCCTGTCCCCTTTTGACATAGCTCATAGGAGATGGGGACTTCAGGACATATTTGAGGGGAGAGCTGGCTTCTCAGTAAATAAAATCTAGAGCTTTGTGCTGTGGAGGCTTAACCAAGGTTCTTGAAATGCAACCAGTTCTCATCTGTGTCCCAGGAGCAGCAGTAGCTCGGTGAAGAAGGTGGCAAAGAAAAGAGAAGAGAAGCTGTTCCCTCCTCCATTATCCCCCCTCTTGGACGAACCTGTGCACAGGCGGCACAGCAGTGACAACAGCTCCTTCAGCCAAGAGACCAACATCGCAAACACCTCTCAGACCAGCAGCTCTTCCTCCTCTGCGTCTAAACACAGAAAGAATGAAAATAAATCCTCTTCTAACCCCAAAGGAATCTGTGTAAGTAACCAACCTCAGTTGCTGGAAGTGAACAAGATAAAATAAAATTAACTTAGCTTTGTTCTGTTTGATTCCCCCCTTCCCCTCATCCCAGTATCTATTTTTAAATGCTTATGTAGCCCCACGGAAGAGCAGCGACGAGTGGATCTCTGCAGAGCTCGACATAAGCAACTCTGGCAAGTTCCATTTTTAGGTCAGCGTTAGGCAGCTTCTTGGTGTTGTGTATCACCCCCTGAAACACCCGGTCCGGTCCGGAGCCTCAGAGGAGAGCCTTTGCAGCCACCAATTAGCTGCAATTAGTCCCTTAACTCTGTAGTGACAATATACACATTTTGAAAATAAAATGTCAAGAATTTTGGTATCCATCACCTGAATAATTACCCCAAATTCTCAGCCAGAATTAAACACTATAGTTGTACTGAATATCGTGGCCTAAACTAAACAGACAATCAAAATCTAACAAAAAGCTACCTGTTCCACACTCATCATGGAAATATCTTCTCTCAGGTTTGCAGTCTCCCAGCTTCCAGCAGTAAGGTTTATTTACACCTAATCTCCATGAATTAAATACATAAGCTTTTAGATACTGTGTAAATAGCGTTTGTTTTTCCCCAAAAGAAACCCATCATTCTGTTACGGCCATCTCCCCATCAAAGGTTTTCACATAGACAATTCTTTCTTGCTTGCTTTTCACCAGATTCAGATGGGGGTGTTTACTGAAAATACATGAAAAAGAGCCAAAATGAGAAGCTGCATACCAAATTTGCTAAAAAAAAGTAAAATTTCACATCAGTTTGTCATCCTCTTTTAGGGGAAACGGGGAAACTTCAGGGTTTGGGCCCATTTTAGAAAACAGTCCTCCCTCTAGAGTTTCAAACGTATCATTTAGTATCAAACTGTGTCTTAGTATCACTGTGAAAATTAAAAGACAGGAAGATGATTCTGACACAGAAAAGGACATGCATAGCCCCATTTTTCACAGTTCGATGCTTTGTGAGAGGTTGTTACCCTGCACTGTAATAGTAAAACACACAAGTTGCATTGGATTGTAGGTGACAAATCACTTCACCTTATTCATTCATCCCTGTTGCTTTCTGATATCATTCTGTCACTTCAAGCTGAGAGAGTAATACACACGCCTTCAACTGAAATCAATGCCAAAATGAACTGCATATGTCAGCAAATAAACAATGCTATGTAAACAGCAGGGCCACTTCCTCTCACTCCCAGCATCTCCAGTCAGATTTATCCTTGGTTTATCTATTATCCTGATACATGAAATATTTGTCTTCTAAAATATGTTAGACATCTTTCCCTAGTTCATTGGTTCACCTGTAATGTAGTTTATCTGGTTGTGGACCTAGCTTGCAAGTTGCAATTGCCTGGTTTAAATGCTTCTGTTATGCTTCTGTTTTAGCCAATGCAAAGTCACGACTCCTGACTTCTGCTTTCCATTCTTCTCTCTGTTCTGTGCAGCAGGGGTGAGGAAACCATTCCTTACTGAAATCCAAGCAGGCTTTTCAGACACCTTACAGTTAGCTAATAATAATACAGAAAAAAAGGTTACATTAGTGTGATCCACCTTGAATGAAGTTGAGTTTACATTGAGCCCTTCTGCATTAGATTTCCCCACCCTTGCTTTAACCAGTGTCTCTAGTCAGTAACACTGTGGTGTCCAGGCTGACTTCACCTAAGTGCGTAAGTTAATGAGTTCAAGTGAGGGGTCAGAGGTAGAGTTATATTGCCTAATTAATCTAATAGGTTTATGTTTTAAAGGATGGAAGGGTGGTTTTGTGAGGTAGCCTGGATGTAGTTGGGTGTATGAGAGTGCTACTTTGTGCCTTAGCCTTTTGTTTGTTTGGGATATTTTGGGGAGAGTGGATGCGAGTACTTACATTGTTGGAAGGTGTTTGAACTACGAAGCTATTAACAGTCTTTTTTTTCTAGGAGGAAGAATCTCACAATACACCAACACCCAACACTCTTCTTGACACCAGCCATCTCGAAACAGACATCTGGTCTGCAATGCCAACGCTTTCCAATGGGAATTCTGAGCCCAGAAGACCCAAAATAACATTTGATGATGTGTAAGTGCTATTGGATCTCTGTGCTAGCTGCATATTATGTAGTTGGGATTTTCATTTAAGCAGAGCTCCCAGTGAAAAAGACTATCTTTGATTATAACGCTAGCATTGGGCACCTGTGTGGATAGCGCTGCACAAAGGCACACACAGGTTTAATCTTTACAAATGAACTGTTGTCACTGATTAATGAAGACCCTTGATAAATGTTTTCAGATCATGAATGTTGGTTCACAGTAATTCTTCATTTTTTTATTTCAGCTGCTCTAATGGAAACTTCTTATACTTAATTAGTTTAAAATATTTTTCATTTTCCTCTGTTCAGCACACATTAATGGGTCCTTTGGGTGGCCAGTTTCTACAGCTAGTTATTTTACATTCTGGTCACCCATCATATCTTTGCATACAGCAGCTTCAGATTAATATCAGGTTAAGATTTAAAGAGATAAGTGGGCGTATATGTCAAAGTTGTTCTTTGAAGCAGTCAGCAATTTTCCCAAACAATGTTTGTCCAACTGCATGAAAATAAAGACTTGAAATAATTGATTTTGTCTCTTTAGGCTTCACAATGCGGATTATTACATGCAAGAGGCTAAGAAGCTAAAGCATAAAGCAGACGCATTGGTAGGTTATCACAGGGGATTTTTGTCTTTTTCCACTGTGGAGCTGAGTGTCCATTCTGAATGTCACTTAAAGCCTCAGACACCAAGAGGAACTCCACTATTGACTAAAGTATGCTTCAGATTGTACTCCATAAACACACTGTCCACAAGAAGTCAAACGCTGAGCACCATTCCTAGTCTTTAACAATTTGTTCCCAAAAAAAAGAAGATCCTTACAATAGCTGGTATCTCTTCCAAGGAGGAGCAACAGTCATGCTGTTTATGAAGGATGTAAGATAATTTCATGAAAGATGATGTGTATTTGAAATTTGTTTTCCTATTCATTTTGAGCCTAAAACAACAGTGTTGAAATATTCCATAAAAGAAAGTTAAAGGCAAATCACCCTCCACCCCATTATCATGTGGTAACTGTGTGATATTTCTAATCCAATTGTTTAAAATTTGCAACAATTGATTTTTAAATAGTACGTTCTATTTTTTTGCATGCTTTTAGGCAGTTAAATAAAGACTCAACATGCGTCTTCCCAAAAAATCTTGCAATGAGGTAGTTCAATGCTGGGAAAGCTTTTTCTCTCATTATACCCCAGATGAAATTCCAGTAAGATTGACCTAATTTTGCAAAGTGTTTTTATTTTGATAAAGCTATTTAATCTAACAGATTATACTCTATCACAGTTTGTTCAATCCAAGCTATTGCTGGCACGGAAGTGCCTTTAATAGCCATTTGCTTTGTAGTTAGGGACTTTGCTCCTGTACACTACACAGAGTGCAGAACAGCAGCTCATTTAGGCAGGCTTAGTGGAACTTGACTCCTCTATTTGTTTAAACTAAGATGTCTAAAATGGAACGTGGCCATTCACTTTGCCCCTCAAAATCACAACTGAAAAAGAACCGAGTGATTATTCACCTTGTGCTTTATTGTTTGTGTGGGTTTTGCAAGCATATTATATCATTCCACATTGAGATTTTGTGCTTAGAAGTAAGTGTTTATCCAAAAAAAAAAAAAAAGAAAAAACCAAAACAGTCACATGCTATGTTTTCAAAAAAACAAACAAATTTTAAAAATGGCTCTCCCTCTGCTGTCAGTGAGCTTAAGGAGAGTTGACATGTCAAGCTGCCTGTTTCAGCTCTCTGGGCTCCATTTTGACTTGGAGCACGGCGTTACCAAGCGTGTTTTCTGTGGGAGGTGGGTTCAGGTTTTTGGCAACCTGCCGTGAGTGTCAGTAAGTTAGCAGTCATCCCTCCCGACCCGCCTGTTTACAGGAGGTGGCCTGCACTGATTCCTGCAGCCCGGCTCAGCAGAGCATGTTCAGCCAGAGCCCTGACATCTGCACATGGGGAAGGCTGGCAGAAGCAGACTGACAACACCTCCCACAGCTGATTGACCTTTAAAGAAAATACACATGGTTCTGGCACAGGGATGCCTGCTCCACGGTAGCAAATATTTACAGGCTCAGGCTCCTGATGATCTCGACATGCTATGTCAATCCACTTCCTTCCACAGCCTGATTCACTCAGAAAGTGTTGACCTGTCTCCTGTCCTCTTACCTTTAACTATGCCTTGCGGAATCAGGGGTGTTTCTCAAGCAGAACTAAGAGGAGCAGGCACAGCACAGCACGCTGCTGCCTGCAGGCAGGCCTTGCCTGTCGCATGCAGTTTGACACCCCGAGTGCTCTGATGGGAATGTGAGGCCATCCGCTATGATACAACTTGTTGGCAGACATAAATACCCATGAACAAAGTATCTGCTTTTTCTTTCCGCTATTTAGGTCTCAACTTTTTTTTCCAACCAATACAGCTGCACACAAATTATCTCCATGTAACACATTTGCTGTGCAATCCCGTAGTGTTAGTTGTCCTATGGAAACAATTGCTTCTGGTTACTGGGTGCTGACATGACAAAGCACACACAGCACTGAAAGATGTGTTGCAGTGGCTAGAAAGATAATGCATGTGACCTCAAAACGTGTCAGCAAATATTAATGAGATTTGTGGCAACGCTGTTCGTGAGCTTGTACGGAAAATAGATTTCTGGTGAAGTGCAGGGCATTTGGCATCTTACGGGAGTGACCCCATGAAAACCTATCCTTGTCTGGGACAGCAGTAAGGAATCAACTAATTTGGATGGGCTGCTGCAGTGGCAGCTGACTGTACCATATGGAAGAGATCTTGGAGACCTTGCTCTATTCTCGCCTGAGCTGTGATGAGCTGGAGTAGTTCCACTTGCTCCACTAGACCAGTGCGGAGCAAAGGGCAGGATCGGATCCCCTTCCTGGCTCAAACTGTGTGTCTGTACTAAATCCGCTTGCAGCCAGATTCCTGGGTTTTTTTATACCACAGAAAGTCATCTTTGGCAGACTTGAAGCAAGGAATTTGAAGACTATGCCAAGAAGTGGCCATTGGAATAGAGAGAAAACATTTAGAAATATTTCCCCGTCTGTGATCATTCAAGTAATACCTATCAATTATACAAAGACTTTGTACATAATCAATGTAAAAGAGCGTTTAATTTCAAGAACTTGAAATTAAAGGTACACAGAGGGAACTAGTTATAAGGATCGCTTGGAAGTAGCCACAAGGGCAAATATACTGTTACCTTGGACGACTACTAAATGTTCTGCTTAATATGTTGCTAGGATAGGTTTCCATTTTGTGAATGGAAAACATATGCAGATGCATCAAAAATATTTTGATAGAGACATACAAAGAAATTTTTAAATTATTTAAAGTATATTGGATCTCTTATATCAAATGCCACATTAGCAGAATTCTTACATCCAGCTATCAAAAATTGAAAATGTTAAATACTATTATAAAATACTTACTATAAAAATGTCATATATAATATTCATTACACATAAAAAAAGAAATCAGTATGTCTAAGTCAGTTTAATCACAACCATTATGAGGGCTAAAACCTTTTGCAATAAAATCCTAGTAAAATAAAATATTTATCAGTGCTATATTTTCTCCCTTTTTTTTCTGCTTTTTCAGTCATCACATGGGTGATGAGGTTTGGTTTTTTTTTTGGTCAACAGTTTTCACATGTGATGTCTGACAAATGGCATGGAGTTGTTACTTAACCCTTGCATAGTGACATTCAAACTTAGTTCATATATTGAGGAGCGATACGGATTTGTTCAAACATGCTTAGTGTACCTCGATGTCTCTGTAAATCCATGCCTGTCAATGGACATGCACATTGACTTTCCTCTGTGGAGCATCTAGCCATATACTACTTGAAAAGATTTGGTAAAAACATAGACCCTGCCTTAATTACTGCGTGAATTCATTTTTAACTACCAGCATCGCTTTACTTCCATCCTAATGCTACTGTTGCTTTATATTATGATCTGTCTACCTAGAAATTAAAGCTGAAGGATTTTCTTGACGGTGTCATTCCCATTTCAGCTGGAGAAGTTCGGCAAAGCAGTGAATTATGCTGATGCTGCCCTCTCCTTCATCGAGTGCGGGAACGCTATGGAGCGAGATCCATTAGAAGCTAAATCTCCATACACCATGTACTCAGAGACTGTGGAACTCATCAGGTTAATGTCCTTTCTCTGATCATTTTCATAATCTCATTTCAGTCATAATTAGAACCTGCTATGTTTTAAAAAATACCATTTCAACGTATTAATGATTTGTCCAAGGCATCTTCATCTCAGAAGTCATCATAATTAGTTCTTGCCATTTTATTAATGTCATGGAAAATTTATAATTGATGGACACTGCTTTTATAAATTATCCCCTTTAGAGGTTATAATGTGAGTGTTATAATTTGCAATATTCATAAAATTAAAATTGAAATGTAGTGGGTGGAAGTAAAGTATAGTAATTTCACTGTTTGGCAATGACACTTGTCTTTTAAAAGGTGTAGTTTTATAATTCAAAACATTAAAGTGAGTCTATCAGGATTTCTATTACAAACCCTGTTTTTAGAGGTTTATAACTTGGCTGTTTAAAAAAAAAAAAAAAAAAGCTGAAACTTGGCACATAAGATCGTAGCCGGAGAGGAAGCTTTCTGCAGGTATTGTATTAAAAAGTATATTTTTCGATGTTCTTGTGCACCTGGCAGAGCA
>VZTL01023769.1:5249-18280 GCA_013400535.1 Scopus umbretta | reverse complement strand
CTATGATTCTATGACACTATACTCAGTAAAAGCATCCTTAGTATCTTCCACTTTGCTAAAACAGTGTGGGAACTGATTATCGCTTAAGTACAACATTTTAAATGGTTCTTTCTTGACAGGTCAGCACATAGGCTTATTCTTTTCATTGAAAATACTGTACTTGTTGGAGTATAGTGCCTAAAGAGATTACCTAGTGATCTGCAACACCCAATTATACTCTATTGAAGTATGTTGTAATGTTATAAAATGGCATTAGAAAGCAGAGGATGAACTCTAAAATAGCACAGAGGCCTCTAAGTGAGATCAGTCCAAAAAGTGCCTCCTGAAATGCTGTTGTGCCTGAGGTTTCCAGCAGAAAATTCCTGAAGTGCCTAAAGATATGTTAATGTACATGCTTCATAATCAGTGACTTTGCTTAAAGCTAACTGTCTACATGTTCTGTCTTCTTCCTTGGAACTATAAATCCAGGAACTAAGTGACCTTGCATTTAAACTCCCTGAAGAAACTGGTATGTTTGGCATGCTAAGTCAGACTTAGGCCAACACAGACTCCGAAAATGTTTCTGCAGGCTGAGAAGGTTTAAACATGAATTTTGAGAGTGTCTTCACCACCAAAGTAGTGGGAATGTGGTGGTGGATATCTCTCCATTCCTGCTGAGGCTAAATAACTGTGAGAAAGTCAGCTAGTAAATCAGAGGGACCCCTGATAGGAAAGAGGGAGCCCAGTCAGCTCGGAAGTGGAGAGACCCTGAACACAAAGCTTACATTGTTTTTTGGATCTAATGTCTCCTGGTGATCATAATATAATGCACAATAACTGCAAGTGCCTAAGTGACTCTGTGAACCCGTCAACATTGTGATTTATGAAAAATAATCTGAAACAGCTTAGTTTCTGTATCAACTTGAATGCATTTCTTAATCATATTAAATCTCTGTGTTTACCATTACACTTCTCAGAGAGTTAAAAGCAATTGTGTCCCACCTGAGTGGGACTTCAGTAGAAGCAGAGCTGTGGAACAGTAAGACTTTACTCTGGCCCTTTTTCATGGGTATTTAATTACATTGCATGCAAACACTCAAAATTTTAATTCTCTATTATGCTATCTCAAGCCAAATTCTATAGAAGAGTGATTTGAAATTGGCACTAACGGCTTTTTTAAAAAAGTGGTGAAACAAAGTGGTAGAATCAGTGTACAGCTTTTCAAGAGAGCTTTTTGTTGCCAAAATTGTTAGTCCTCCAAATGACAAATGCTCTTTTTATAAAAGAAGTGAGACGTTCCAAAATATGCTATATTTCTGTTAGGGAGATTTCTATCACTGCTCCTTACATGGCCTTAGATTTCCAGTTTCCTTCTCTTGCTGTATGCATCCTGAATCTTTTATGAAGTTTCTCAGCTGTCAGTCTTGGCCACAACAGCTAAACTGTACTTAATATAATTTAATGAGAGGTTATTTATGCTTAGCACAACAGGTTCATATCTAGGTGAGCAGATCTATGCTAGCTACAAAATGAGAGAGCTAGATCTTTAAAAGTTCTTTGCCTTGGTCTAAGTCTGCCCCCAACAGATGTGGTTACAAAGCATTCATTAAAAAATAATGGCAAATCTCCCATAAACGTAAGCATATAAATTATTTTAAACTAATAGCAATAAGGCACATAGATTAAAATGTTGAAATTAAAATATCCTTATGCACTTAAGTACATTAAGTAAAATGTATTTAAGTGGACAATATATTGTACTGTCAAGCCTAAATATAGGAACACAAATTAAACAGTATTGGTGTTTTTTTTCACATTTAAAAGTTCTGTTTGTAGCCCTGTTTTCAATCCAGATGCTTTAACAATCACTTCATTTCAGTGTGATGATTATAACAAAATACACTGTGCCACAGAATATGTGGCATTTTAATCTGTGGTCATAGTCAAAACTCATTGACCTACTCTGTTGCATACAAACATGACATAATATCACTATGTTATCATGTATGAGAACTGTCTTTTTTTTATGTTACAGGAAGAAGTTAATTTTCTTCGGAAATGGTTAGTAGAATCCTATCTATATTCATATAGTTGTAATAAAGGCATTTGTTTACAAAACCGGAACTCCCTTTCCTTGCACCAGGAACTTGCCATAAGTCAAGTCACAAATGTGAAGATGGGTGCAAACTCCACATATATGCAATCTCATAATCATTATTTTTTTATCAGCTGTGGCAAACAGCTGTTGTTAATTCTTCAGCTCCTCCCGGAACTTTTATTGTTTGTTCCCTATGGAAACTGGGCAGAGATTAAATAATGATTGTCCTAACTGGGTGTTTATCTTGGGCCAGGCAGCTACTTTAATGAGAGTTCTGTTCTTTCTCTATTGTAAAAAGAGTTTTCGTTTTCAGTATCTCAGTATTACTACAGTGTTTCAGGAATCTAAAACTACTTCTTCAAAACCATTAGCTTCTCTTCAGTCTTCTTCACACAGCCAGTCTGAGTTTTCTCACCAGAGTGATCCAATTTCAGAGATACTTTCCTCCACAAAGAGCAATCACTGGCTACTAATGGCCTTATCTTTTGACTGAGAAACCAATTAATGAAAAATAAGTGTGTTATGTCCAGTAAATTGAAAGTGTATGTCTGTGTTATGATGAATGAAATACTGTTCGCCTGTTGAGCTGCATGTTAGTGCAGCTTATTACAATACAATTCTGAAAGGCAGAAATTCTTTGTTGAGGATAGAGTTAATGGTGTTTGGTAAGATAGTTGTACAAGCAGCGGGCTGTATTTGTGTGATTGGAAGAACAGTCAGTGCACAGAGCTGGTAATTATTTTCTAATTGTCACTGTTCTGAAAATGAATGTGTGCACTAAAACATGGTGTGAAGTATCTATTTTTAAATTGAAAAAATATTTCAGTACTTAAGGAATAGAATAAAGGTGTCCACCTTGGGGCATAAAGCACTTAATATAACCACAGAGTTGATATAGCACAGTCAATACCAATTTGTGCCTCTTCACCCTATCTCATCATAGTTTTGCTGATGCAGAGTGACCACAGGCAGTAATGAAAAATATATGAATTATTACTGCATTTGATTATGATTTGAGTCAGATGAAGGCCTGCCTACAGAAGCTAGAAAGAAAACAGCACATTCGTGTGCATACTACTAAAGCTATAGTGATTTAACCTCAGTACCATTATCAATTTGTTTTTCAATTTCTGGCAAAGATAATAAAAAGGCTCTAAAACCCATTAACAATTATGAAGAAGATTAATGGTGTACAGTGTACAGTACTATGCCTCTTATGTGTCACCTTTCTTGATATTTATCTTTTAATCTTTTTTCCAATGTTTACTTTTATATATGATTACTAGAAAAGTTGCCATACATGTAAAGGTTTCTTTTCAAACTGGGTGTGCAGTGACTTTACCGTGACTTTAATTTGGCATATAAAAGGAAAAAGCTAAGATTTAATAACATGCTTTTATTTAGTACCCCTTGCATACTGCTTCCTACCCAATTGTTGCTTTAAAAAACTGAGGTCAGAACAATGTGCTAGAAGGCATGTGGTACTAATGGTACCAAATGTGAAGGGGCTGGTCAATCTATATGTCATATATGTGTGTAAATGCATATATAATGATTTCAGGGCTTTTTTCTAATAATTACTATCCTGTTGTAGTTCAGTCATCAATGTTTTTCCTTCTCTTTTTGATGAAGAATTTTAGATTGTCCCTGACAATCTATTGCGATGCAGGTATTAACAATGTTAGTTCTGCTACTGTCAAAATGTGTATGTTTATTACACACTGCAGATGGCCATACATTTAAGAATGGTATAACTGTTCAGTGTACCAGCACGATTAGTTCATGATTAGCTACCAAGAGAAATTTAACACTTGCTAACGCTTACTTAAAGCCTATAGATGTCAAGAAGTGGAATACAAATTATTTCTAGAATTCAAAAATAAGAGAAGGAAACTACACAGTGGAAGCTCCTGTAAATGCCACCATTTGAGTAATTTACAGTGAGGTTTAAGAAAATAAAAAGTGTACTCCAGAAAGCAAGCATGTCTGAAAAAAGCAGAGACAATAAAAAGAAGTGCATGTCTCTGCATTCAAATAAATGAGGCAATATCTTTGAATCACATTTATCTGTATTCTTTGATATGAAAAACCAATATGTGCATGATTGATCAAATATAGTTTTTTATTCACTTATTTCATTCAAATGAGGCATTTATTTGTCCATCTTTTTTTGCAATAGCTTGAAGTATCTTTTATGATGTGAAAAGGAACTAGCACTAGCATCTATAAAACTATTATGTACATAAGCATTTTAGTTTGTAAAAAGGATACATTTAAATAAAGTAGGTAAATAAAAGTGAAAAGGCAAGTCTTGTCTAAGAAATGAATCCCATAAAAGAAGTCTACCAAGCACCCACGTATTACATAACATCTCAGAGCAAAACTAATAGGAAGAGACAGTAATAAGCAGTCAAGCCCTCGGAGTAAAAGGTTTAGTTAGTGGTTCTAATTGTGGGGCAAATTGGGGCTTTTATTTCACAAGTCCAATCTTGGCAGAAAGTGCTGAATATTGGTGTATTTTTCCCTTCCTACATAATACATTTTTCTGATAATCCCAAAGAGGGATTCAGAACTTTTTCTGCACTGAACAGTGACTAAAACTGAGCAGAAATCACTGTACTAACAGAAATCACAGTACTAGCTGTAGATACAGAATCCTATCCTACTTTAGGGAAGATGCTGATTACATGTTAGGTCTATGTTAATGCATTTTTGATGATACATGCAACATAGAAAGAGGCTGAAATGGAGGAAGGGGTGAGAAGAAGGAGAGAAAGCAGATAAGACTGAGAGAACAGAGTATATGTCTGCTTAGTAGTGTACACGCACAGCAGTTATATGTTCAAAAGAACTGGCACTGTTTTTTCTCATACTTCTTTTTTTTAAGATGGTGAAATGGACTCTTAAAAACATATACCTGGAAAAAAACCCACCACCACCCCCCAAAACAAAAAATATTTTAAATTAGTTTAAAAAAACCACAAATTACTGACTAAACATGTTTTCTGGAGAGCGTTCATCTACTCTGTGAGTTCTCAAACCAGTCAAACTGTGGGACTGTACTGCAAACACTACCATACTCTGTTCTGGCTTGCCAAAGAAAAGACTTGATGAAAGGAATACTGATCAAAAATCCCATTGTTGTATGAGATAGGTCTGTCCCAAATATTATGTTACCCTGTTAGGGTGTCTGTACTCATCATTACCATTATTGAGAGGCTGCAGGGGTTGCATAAATAGAAATGGCCAAGATAGGGCACTTAGAGTGTGTTGAATTACCTGTAGTCTTGCAATGTATTATTCTTTATGTGCAAATGACTGTACATCATTCTGAATCTTCCTTCAGAATACTGACTAGAGACTAGTAGTAACAAGTGCTTAATGTATGTTCTTAAGGCCTTTGAATGCAGCGTGTGGTGGAATGGTTTGCATCCAATGAACTTTACCATTTCACTTCAGTTGAGATCTTGGGCCCACACCTCCACAGGTGAGGAAGTTACACTCCACTCTTGCACTGAAGGAATAAATAAAAACATTTGCCTGAGGGAGTTTTTGTTTTCAGCACCATGGTCAAGGCACAAGATAGGGAATGTGCAACAGAGGCAAGGAGAAAGTATAATAAATTGTAATAAAAAATAATTTTACCATGGATATGTTGCTGGCTGTACTTTCAGTGAACGGTCAGTAGCGTATGGTCAGCTAGATTCGCCAGGTGTGAAACTGCTTGATTTCCTCCTCCTTCTAATAGTCAGCCATTAACAGTATATTTGTTTCTCCTGTACGTCAGAGGTGCCAGCAAGTAAGGTAAATTGCAGCATTATTTATAATCTCTTAATCAGAAGTGAAAGATGTTATTGATTTTTCCAGATTTTAAATCAGGCCCAAAAGGAACTACACTCATGTCCTCTTCAGTGGTGTCTTAGTTGGTTTCTTTCTTAGCACCACAAGTCAGGAGTTCAGATGTTTATTCTAGGAAACGTATTCCAAGTATGAGAAAAACACAGTAAGTATAAGAAACTCAAAACTGAATCTGAAGGTGTAGTTTAGCTTCAGGAAGTGAATAAAGATTATGAAGGATGTACACAATTGTGTTTCTCTTTCTGCCTCTGAATCATAAGTATAAAAATGTTCTTAATTCATGTCTCCTCCCCCCAAATCAGTTTGTAATCAGTGGCATATCACTCTGTAAGAAAACCTATGTAATAAAATTAAACATGGGATTTTACGGGAAAGGAGAGCAATACTTATTTACAAAATATCTTAATTAGTTTATTTTATCCTCTTACATTCCTTCTCTCCTGAATTTCACTTATTTGCCCTTGCACACCCACACACTTACAAGCATCAAGCTTGGGATACCAAGTTTCGTGAGGTTTGGCCAGGATTGTTGGTATGCAAAGTAGACAACAAGACACACTGCTGTCAAGTCCCCATTGCACATTGCATTTTTTATTTCTTCTTGATTGGTGGTGACAAACTACTTTGGATGGCTCTGTATAACCTTTTGCAGTCATTGGCTGTTAAGACGTGGTACTTTGCCACAGAATATGGCTTATTTCAGCTTTCTTAAAGTTTAGGTCTGATTACTGCTCATGGTTTTTCTGCATTTGAATTACGTGTCTTTAGTCTGTTTTCCTTGGGAAAAGGTTAATGGTATATGTAACATGTTGCTTCTTCATTGCCATCCTCCTGATATCAGGATGCAGGGTCTTCTGCTGTCAGGTTGTCTGTGCTGTGGTCTTACCAGAGCACAGGTCTTTTTTGGATGTAAACAACACTCTTCTGCTTAATCCCTGGGAGTCGTGTCTTGGGAACGGTGGTGTTCATTATAACTGTGTGCTGTTCTTTCAGCCCTTGTTCTGCTGCTTCTTCCAGTGCTTAAACACATACACATTTCCATTCATATTACATTCACATGCATACCAGACCCAAATCATGTGTCATTAATTCTGAAAATGTTTTAATAGGCTGAACTAAATTGTTACTTTCACCTTGAACAGTTGGGTTTTTTTGTTTTTTTTTGTTTGGTTTTTTTTTTTTTTTCAGTCATAACTAGTTGAGACTAAATGGATATTTCTGTTTTAGTCAGGCTGTAGAATTAATCTGTCTCACATACGCTGTTGTTAATGTTGGCTGTCCGTGGCCAACAGAAGCAAAAAAATGTGTGAAAAAATACAATGTCACAAAAGCAAGAGCAAATCTGAGGAATTTGCTGATGCTTTATGATGCCTTTCAGGATAGAAACATCATTTAAGCATCTGAGGAGTACTCAACAAGAGATACTCTGTTTCATAGTGAGCAAGCCAAGCACATAAGATTTTCCAAAGCTTAATGCTTCTCACTTCCCCATTTTAAATATGCTGTTTAATATGCAACTCTTGTCCTGGTGGCATTACTTGATGAATTAGTAATTTTGTTTCAAATGCATAACAGAGGATATTGTGCCTCTGCCCTCTAGCCTGCTATGTCCTACACTAAAGTGAATTTACTTGATTTTAAATCAAGTCTTTAAGAAAAAAAGAAAGCATTTAAAGACCAATACTGTGGTTTTAGAATAGACTACCAGAACATTAATGGGTCTCACCATTATCTAGTTGTGGAAATAATTGCCTTTTAATGGTATAACCCACACTCAATGACACTTAATATATAACATATACACTTTTTATTGTTTGTTTTAAACACCTTTTTTGAATGATGGATGATTTACAGAAGAACGCTCCCCCTGTAGAGTAAAAGTCTAATTGTATTGTTAGTTTATAGACAAGCATGTTCAGTCTAGTCTAAAATACTAGAAAAGATCCTTTTTGAAACATGTGGCTCTCTGAGATGGTAAAGAGATGTTTCTGTAATAATTTATGTACAGGTGTATTTGGTTTACATGGCAAGATTTTGGTAGCAGGGGAGCTACGGAGGGGCCCTCAGTAGGAAGAAGCTGCGGCTGCCCTGTGCCAGACATGCTGCCAGTTGGCTCCAGCAGACCCACCACAGCACAGAGCTGAGCCCATCAGCCAAGCTAGTGGCACCTCTGTGGAAATATATTTAAGAAAGAGTAAAATGCTGCATAGCAGTGAGAACCAGGAGGGAGGAAGACACATCCTCTCTGGGAGAGGGAGTGAGAGAGCTGCTGGGTAAGGGTTTGCAGCCAGCTAAGGTTAACTCAACCACAGCAGGAAAACTAAAGAACCTTTTTATCTAATTACAGTTTGCCTGACTAGAGCAACACTTAACACAGTATTGATGAAGTACTGTTCTGAACTGGAAACTTTGCTTTGGTCTTGAGAAAGTACAGAGAATATATTATCACTTATCTCCTGGACCTGCTTTTGATTTAGCCTTTTCATTAAGGTGTTTGCTTACAGCAAACATCTCTTACAGAGTTTTTATGAAATACCTTTTCTCTGTAATGTTTCCGACATATGGAAACATTTCCAGAAAAATAACTGTTCTTCAGACTGGGCAAAGAAAGAAGATTTTACTCTGTTACCCATGTCCTGTGTGCTCTTACACATCAGTAACATTCTGCTGTGGTATGTTCAACTAAGTCTTACTGTCCAGGTCATGATAATTTGATATTTTTTTTTTTTAAATCTTTCTCTTTGCATAAACTGAGAAGTATCTTTGTAAATGACCTTAAACAATTTGGGCTTATATCTATACCAAAGTTTCTATTCCCAGGGTGTGAGCTATATTTTATATCAAATGTTACATTAACTGAGACTTACACCCCTCCTCCCTCTTGTCATCAGCAAATCCCTCATTTTTGCAATATAGAGTCATGATCACTCCTGTTTTCCTTGCCTTTGGAACAATGAAGCTTTTATGTATTATGTGCAAAGTTGAATAGTTTCAAAAGGAGGAGGGAACCTTAGAGCCCAGCGATTCAGGTATTAGAATGGAGTTGTTCATTTGGAAGGAACCTACAACAATTATCTAGTCCAACTGTATTCTCACAGGAGATGTGAATGTGAGTCCCCAAGGCAGATTTAAGTTTGTCAGCTCTCACTGAATAAGTACTCAGTGAGCTGTAGAATGAAAAGAAGAGTCCTCCTCTGGCATGATTTTGAGAAAAGGGTGTGTTTTTTGAAAGGCACAAAGCACCCATGTTCATGAAGAGAGTCATGTCTATGAAGGTATTAGTTATGAACCATAGAAAAGAGTTAAAATTTAGACAAACTCCTTTTTTTTTTGAGATTTTCCTCTTGCCTGGTCCAGGCAGTTCCTTGTTCAGAATGCTGGATGTGTACATCTCATTTTGGGCCCTTATTGTATATTGCCTAAGTACTTTCATGGTTCTGTGTGTTTAATTCTGCAGTTGTAGATATTTGGACAGTTTTGTGGAGATGCATACATGTAACCTAATATTCTGGGGAACAGTTATTCTGGACATCAATTACCTATAATTTGAAGTCATAATCAGTATTTTTCTTCCAAATTGTTTTTATCCAGCCCTTCAATAATTTGAATGTAGGTAGTCCTAGTAGATGCAATACATCACTGGATGGTATGGACTGTCAGTCTCACTGCTGGCATTTTATAGTGCAGATGATCTGCTTCTGAGAATTGACATTTTAAAAAACAGTAACTGAAAAGGAGAAGCATTAAGGAATGCTCAAAAGTATTTTTGTTTTCCTCCTTGTTATGTTCTCTATTTTTTTCTCCTTTCAAAGGGCACTCATTAAGATGAGTGATCAGTTTCAAACTTTAAAAATGCATGGAAAATTAACACAAACAGTGCAAAATATCATTCATGGAAGTGTGTGAAGGAAAATATTTCTCTGGTTTTCTAATTCATCCTTCCCTCTCCTTTGCTGTGTGGGAGGTGGCAGCTCTCAAAGTCTTCTTCAATATACACTGTTATATTCACAAAGTTGCTGTGAGACAGTACTCTGTATTGACAATGTTGTCTTTCTGATGATTCAAAAGTTAATTATAAAGTAATGTAGTTAGAAAATGTGCATGGCAGCTGGAAGACTTGGATATGAGTCAGATGTACTGCATTTGACGTAGTTTTTCCCTCTCACACACAACAGAAGGCACTATTAGTTACATAAATGCTTATTTACGTAACAGAAAAAAGTTAAAGTTTACCATAACTATGGCAAGTGTAGTAAATTGTACCTGCAGGATTGTACTATTTGGTGGGAGGAGGAGAAAGACTAAAGATTCTTAGCTAAATGTTCATGCAAGTGAACTCCAGTTTCCATAGGGTGTTGTGGAACCATCACCATATTTATACCATGGCTCAGAATATTGTTTAGCTCAGCTATTTGATATTAAATCTTAAATGCATTAAATTCTGTCAGGTTAGTAGAAGTGTTGACTACATGCAATTAAGTAAGCCATTCCATCAAGTATTGAGCAAAATGGGAAAAATTTAATCTATCAGCTAAATGACTACACTGGACATTTTGTAAAATAGGAGAATATGCTGTATTAAGCAGCCATTTACTGTAATATTTGGAGGGTCATTCAAAAATTCTGGTTTTGAAAGCTAAAAAATAACTCTTCATCTAATGTTGACTTGTAGGCCATATCCATATACTACTGCAAAAAAGAAAGGAAGAGTGAAGAGTTTGCTCTCTAATTTTGTTATAGCAGTAAAGGTGGGTCTGATTTCCCATATGACACCTCAAATTATTAAGTAAATGCAAGTTTACTCCTGTTCTACCATCAGTGTCAATAGGGATTTTGAGACAAGGAGATGGTAGAAAATATTAGTTAGGGAAATTGCAATTAAAGCAAGTATGCTCACTTTGTTTCTTGTTCAAAGTCTCTCTAACATCTCATCGATATGTGTACTCCATTGAGAGAATGCAGGTTTAGATGCACAAGCTTTGCCTAGAATGTTACCCAGCTTCTTAGTGAGCTGTATTTTCAGGAAAAAATACTTCTTCAGAGGACAGAGGAAAAAATTCACGTTTTGCTAGTATTTTTCTTCCCAGAGTTTCCTAGAGAGAAATAAAAGATTTGGTAAATCCCACTCCACTGGGGTAAAATTGCCAGATAAATGAATGTGGAGTGTAATTGCCTTGATACCTTTTCTACGTCATCTCTTTTTGGCTCTGTTCATTTCCCTATAGTAAATCCCATAGATGCTTGAGCAAAAGAGAATTGTTCTAATCTTTTTTTAAATCGTCAAATATTTTTCCATATGTATTGATATAGAAGCTGTCATGCTGAGGCTTTTCACAGGTGTCTACCTTTTCTAGAGGGTAAGTGTTAGTAGGAAAGTTGAAGTTATTACTCACTACATCCATTCCTATTTCCATTAATTGTATGTCACATATTAATCACCGTTTGTACTTAACTGGAAGAGAAAGAAATGTTTTGCAACCTTAGTCTCAGAGTATAAACTACTGACAAAAAGAATGAAGTATTATGAGTGGAAAATGGATCTTAAATCTTAAAATTCCTATGCCAAACCATTTAAGGAAAGGCAAGCGAGAATGTTATACTCCAGCTAGTGTCAGGAGATACCTTACACTATTGTATTTGTTTGAATGAAAAAGAATGCAAATAACCCAAAGACTTGCTCAAGGTCACAGCGATGAAATTAGTGATAGAGCTGAGATTAGTCCAGAAATCAAATACCTTAGGATAGGTATAACTAATAGGATAATTAATAGGATAATAATAGGATAATTAATTACATTATATTAGCTCATTTCCAGAAGGGACCTAGGATCAATCAAAAGTATGTGGGTTTTTGTAACATTTCCTTAAATAAAAGCTTGACTGTTGAATACATTCAAACAGACATTCTGTGTATTAAAGTTCTTTTTGTAAAAAAAGTAACCAGTGACTCCCCATCAGAAAGTCTGAGAGTGCAATAATTTGGTTATAGCCATGGTTTTTGCCACTTGTTTCTAATTCTTTAATAACATAAACCCCATAAACTAATAGTTTCAGTAATTTTATACCAGTTTTATACATCCATATAAATAATGGCTCCTTTTGTGTTGATAATTTTAGGTTAATCTGTTGACTGCATATGTATCAAAAGGAAATGCATCCCTATTACTGCTATGCCATTGCTTTAACACTCTTTTTCATGCACTGTTCAGCCTTCTGCTGCTTGTCTCTGTGCTTTCTTAATTTTTTGTCAAGACATGCTATAGAGTGCTTACTGGTGTCTCGGTCAAGGAAGTGCTGTGATTGCATGTCAGACCTCTCCTAATTAATAATCTGCCTATATTTTGCCAGAGCTATTTTAGAATGGCTGCCAGGGAGTTCAGACAATTTCTGTGCTTGAGATAAAGGGGGTGATGTGTATATCATGCAGTTGGATGGTCATGTGGAAGGCTTTGTGTACTCCAGTGAAATGCTGGCAGGTGGAAGAGTAGCAGAACAAAATCCCATGGCTACTTCTGCAGAGCAACATCACTAATAGAACATTGCTTCTTGGTTTGACAGCCTGTGATCAGCAGTAAGTCAGGAATACAAAAACAGATATGGAAAAAAAATCAGTCACTAGGTATAATTGTATATTCTGACATATTTGTACAGTGGTCATCCTGGGATTGCTGTGACAAAACTGCAGTGAGTTTTCCTCTTGATATGTTAACAGATAGAAACAGACCCCAAATTCTTGAAAAATTATTTATTCTTCCTAAAACAATGAGCCTAGCCAAGTTTCTCTTTAATTTTATCTTAAAGTAATATAAATTTTCCATAAAGGTAATTTTCTTCTGTAGTGTGAGTCAGAATGAAGATAATCTGCTGTGTAGGTTCTCTTTTTAACAGAAAGTATACTGCAAAATAAATTTACACTGTAAGTAATATGAACATTAAAAGTTAGCTATGCTGATGGAATGATTAGAAATAGTCTCATAAAAGTTTAAGGGTAGGGAAACAATGCATTGACACAGCTATGACTCAAAACACATTTTTTATCTCTCTTTTTGCATCTGCTGCTATAACAAAGACACTTGCCATGCAATCAACTTTTTTT
>VZTL01023768.1:35747-48285 GCA_013400535.1 Scopus umbretta | reverse complement strand
GGAAGAAAATTAACTCTATCCCAGTGGAAACCAGGACACTTGGTAATGCAGGACATTCTGTTTAAATTAAAGGAATATGAAATGGACATAGCAAACAAAAAAACCCCACAGGATTAAAAACTTACACTCTGTACTATTTTGAGATGTGTTACTTAAGTTGTACTAAATATATATATATATTATTTATACATTTACACTTAAGAGAAATTTTAGAAATTATCTGAACTAAAACCCCAAATCACTGTTGATAAAAGGTAACACAGCATAAAAGTAAATAATTCAGAGGACAAACCCCAGATTTTGTTTATGAAGCAGTAAATAGTTCAGGAAATATACCCAGAATCAAACAATGTAAGAGGTAATCCCAGGAAGAAATTTATTTGATTATATCTGGAATCTAAAGTCCAGCAGTGTGTCTGAATTCCCAGATGCAGGTGCTGGCCTCTGCCACATCCTAACTTCCCATTAGTATGCTATCTGGATATGCTCCAGCCATTTCCCACATCCCTGTCTCCATGTAGGTGAAATCTAAGCACATGATCTCAATCTCATTATCCAAGGAGCAAACAGGATCTGGGGTGTCTCCTGGTGTTCTCTTGCAGGTAAGCTTAGATGCAGCCTTTGAAAAGGAATTGCTGATGGTAGAGGCAATTGCAATGGTAGGGTCAAAAAGGTGATCCTTGGGTGTATAATTACAGAAGGTGAAGCAGCAGCAGGGAGGTCAGATTGCATCTGCATTTGGCAGCAGTTAGCATTGGAATGCTAACTTCTTTCATCTAAGCGCATTTCAGGGATGTTATAGATTGCAAAGACCTCACAGGAAAGTTTCAAGGACATGCAAAAAATGGACATGTTTCGCTGTAAAATTCAAAAGATGATCAGTCTGACTTAAAGAACTGAAGGACAAAGCATTCTATGTGCCTTATTAAATTTCTGTTGCTCACATAGAGCAGAAGTTTAAAAAGAAGTATTCTGAATCTATAAAACCAACTCACAACGAGATTAATAGGCAGAATTTGAAGCTAGACATGTTTGGCTAGTTTTTGAAAGACAGAAAGGAAATTAATTCATGGATACTTTATTATAGAGGATGTCATACTAGGTGATCACAGTGGACCTAGACATTAATCTTTGTGTATGACACAGCTTTAAACTAGGTTTGAAGCAAAAATTTGCTAGAAGAGCCCTTTCCATTTTTTCACCTGCACATGCCAGGTCATATGTTGAAAAAATTGCCATTTATTCCTTTGCATTTTCTCCCAGTCTTCACCTACAGTACGTTGCATGTAGCCTCACGCTAATAACTTTACTTAAATCTAACAGATAGCTTAGCCAATGTTTGAAAGGAAAGTGAAAAAAAAAATTTAAAAAAGCACAAGACAAATTCTATCCTCCGTTATACCTAGCCATCCTCATTAAATTTAATATGTCAGCAAGTATAAAGGAGATCAGAATCTCACACTACAGTCATCACATATGAGAGCTACATCTTGGTACCTAACTCGTTAGAAATAATTTTGCATATATTATCATGACCTAGCAACGCACCTATACAAAATAAGTTGTACATGTAGATAAACTAGATATCAGCACTGGATCTATGCTGTCAGATAAGAATAAATCCTTCTAATGTCTTTTTCTGAAAATTCATGAAGATACAGACAAAACTATCTACTTCACTGATAGTACTATTGTGTTGAGTCTATCTAATCTTAACTAAATTCAATATTATTGCTCAGAACATTTAGAACACGGATAACTTTCACACAACAAGTATTGTATGATTAACTCTTATTCTACAATTTTGCTGCATTAGCAACTCCAAATATGATAAGACTTTTAACATAAGAATGACAGACAAACTGGCCTTTTGAATTATATTTTCCCTGCAGAGGTTTAAGATTGCTTTCTTCTTAGTGGATGGATCAGTTTTAGAGGAGAAACAGATTATGGCTAGAATAATAGCACAGTGAAATAACCAAACTCTTTGGGGAAGAAAAAGAAACCAAAGTTTTCTGCAAAACTCTGGAGAAGAATGTTGGTTTGTGTCATGCAAAAAAAAAAAAAAAAAAAAAAAAAAATCAACATTACATTTAACATTTTCATTATATTCCCACAAGGAGAATACTGACTTCAGGAGCAAGATACACAAGTTTGAATAAAACAGGAGGCCATGGGCAGCAAAAAGGGTGCAAACTCACCTTCACAAAAAAGATGAAACCTCCCTTGTACTCTACAGGACTACTGTTTTCCAGGTATACATCTATCTTCAGCAGGGACTGTGCTTTATAGCTCCAGCTTTTAGTCACCTAGAAAGGAGAATTCACATTCATATTAAATAGCAATAATGAGGAGAGGGCTTTTTTGAGTAGATGTGTATTCCTGAGTCTTTAATTATAGAATCCAAAGAAATAGCCATGTATTCCTGTAAATTATATTATATATGTCAGACAAGGGTTAAAACAGATCTGAGCTAAAGAGTAAAAGTCCTTATTTCTGGCCTTCTCTCCCCACCATTAATAAGCTGTTAGTTAATTCCTGGATTAACTACATAGCAATTTACTTGAAATGAAAATGGCAAAGCACCTAAAGATGAAACCATTTGGAGTAGCACCTTTGGGTGAGACTTTCTCTGTGCCTCAGTTACCCATCAATATCACAGGTCATAACAACCCTTCTAAAGCAGACAAAAATTCCGTGCAAAAGAACACAGCAAGATCATTTACTTAGGAGGTGGATTTTTTTGAAACTATAGTGATTCTGTCTGTACATCATTGAGCAATGCTTACAGTTAGATGAACTGTATTAACTTTCAACAGACAGCAGATAAATGTGATCAGTTGTGCATAACACTGTGTAGTGACACCTTTGTAATCTGAATGTCCGTGCTAATGAAAAAAGTTGTATGCAAGAACAAAACAACCTGAAGTGTACTGCTGAGTCTCATTAAATAAATATGCATTCTTGTATTCCGTGAACTGTTTTTCAAATGAAGACTTACAATGGTGCTTATTTATTTATTTTAAAGTAAGTCTTTGAGACAGGAATATCCTGTGGGAAGCCAGAGTAGGAGGAACAGGCAAGACCATGGGGTAGGACTAAAACAATCTTTTGAGCAAAGCTGTTTTCATGGGTGAATTTTCTCTTCATAGCTATCTGACAGCTTCCAAAATTTTTCTGTTATCAGTGAGCAAAGAGATTTTTTTCCAACTCAGTTAGAGTACATTTTCCTAAAGAGAGCTGAACACAAGGAGAAAAAAAACCAAAACAGTTTAAACAGGCTGCCACTGCTGCTGTTGTATATAAAATACATAATCATAACAATAATATTTAAAATATCTAATTACAAGTGGAAGAGATTGCCTATTTCTTTATGTTTATACAGCATTTGGAAGCAAAACAAAAATAACTTATGGGGAAAAGTATTCTTATTTGTTTTAATGTAGATATTTTTTCCCATAACACCTATCTACTCTGTACTTATCATGAAAGCTATAAACACAAAAATTTTTCAGTTTTTCAAAGTTTTCTATATGTTTTCCCACACATGTTGGGAAAAGATCACAACACTTGAAGTTCAGTAATTTGTTTTAAAGTTGAAGTATTTTCAAAAAATTAGTAAATGCAGTAAATTTACAGACAT
The DNA here is from genome assembly GCA_013400535.1 of Scopus umbretta. Classification (NCBI taxonomy): domain Eukaryota; kingdom Metazoa; phylum Chordata; class Aves; order Pelecaniformes; family Scopidae; genus Scopus; species Scopus umbretta. Next base: position 44,642 of record VZTL01023768.1, on the reverse strand, counting down.
TCCGGCCAATACCAAGTCCTGATCCAATTATTGAAAAAGTATCAGTGGTATCCGTACCAGGGAGAAAATCTTGCTGCTTAGCCTTTGTGCCAGAACTGACTTCTGTCCCTGTTGCCTTTATCTTTTTGTTCACTACACAGTGGGTCTTGGGAATAAAGTAATTTGCAAGCTTGAAGCAATCAAGAAAACAGCGGCCTAGAGTGAAAATCAAAACAAACTGACAGTAGAATAATGAACTGCAGGATCAAAGTTTATATAAGAATCATTTTTCACCAGTAAAAATTCAGTCACAAACCATTTTTGGAAAAAAGAGAAGTGCAACCTATAGAGATGCACTTCGGGTATGTTGGCAAACACAAGAAGTTTAAAAGCACAAAATCAGTAAGTTCAAGGAACTATCAGCTATGGAAAGAAAATCACTGTGGAGTCCGCTGATAGCAAGATGCTGCTTTTATTTCTCTATCAACTCTAGAGCATGGCTCAGTGGTCTCTAATGAGCTACTTTAAACATAAGAAACAATCTTACTCTGCACCCTGGAACTGTGTAGAGAAGATCTGAGGTGGCAAAGGAAAGAACCAAAATTGCATTTTATTCTAATCTTTCCCATAAACATTAAGCAACCACTAAATGTAATCAAACACACCATGTTATATCTTCAAGTTACACAACAAAATCACATGTCTCTCCAACAGCCATGGTCCCTTAAGCTCAAAAAGTCCTGTCTGAGTGCATACTCCCTCCAGCATAATCCTGACCTTTATTTTGTCCATCTCAGTTTAAACATGAATCTGGATATTTGCTGTTATAACATATCATCATCGGGCATATGTTACCAGTCTGCTTCTATTGAAAAAACATGCCAACTTCTCTGAGAAAAAACACTATATAGTTTGAATTAACCTCAGGATATGTGACGAAAGGTGCATTTCTGCAGTGCAGAACCACTGTGCGATCAATGAAGCAAGTCACTTAAAAGTGTGCCAAACTAGAGGCAGGAGAGAAGAACTGACAAATAACTTCATAATTAATGGACCATTTGGATTTGCCACTGGCAGGCCCAGAAACAGGCACATTAGTGATGGAAATACTTTTACATAACAGGGAAAAGAGGATAGAAAAGCAGTCACCTGCCCACATGTTAGAAAAACAAGTATCACTGCATATGTACACTAATCCCTGTTAAAAATCCTAATTTTTCAACTGTTGGTCTTCTTTTTCCACTTTCTTCATTTGCAGAAGGATGAAACAAATATGACCAAGTCAAACCAGTAGTATTTTATACTCCCTTTGCATTGATGTAAATATCTTTGTGATGGAAACCCACATCCCTAGTATTCAATAGAATAACACATGTGAGAGCAAACTAACAGAGTTCATCCACCCACAGAAGAAAGGCTGAAAGCATGCCTGATAAAAGTGGAAGGGAAAAAGTCAAAAGGAGAATAAAAAGGTAGGTAAGTGGACACAGCCAAATTTTCTGACCGCAGAAAGCACCTTCAAAGAGCCCTAAATGTCCTGCAGTCACTGCTGCTCCCCACAATCTTCCTATACCAGAGAAAGCAGAATTTTGCACTGGGGCTACAATTTTTCTGACTAATACTTAATGTGCTTTGTAGAGGGCAGTTTTGCTTTTCTTTTGTCTAAATATCTCATCCTGTATTTTATTATCTCTTTCCCATTAGTGGAATTAAGTAGTTTTTCATTTATTATATTTTGCACAGCAATGATCAATTATCTCTTTAATGCATAATTTTGAAAAGTGTGTTGTTAAAAAAAAATAAGCCACTGGGTTTTGATCACAGCTCAGAGACAGCTGATCAGGCCAGATAGCAGTCTCTGAATGGCTGTCAGATTGCAGATATCTGAGGTTTCTGAGCAAATCTGTGATCAGCATGCAGCTCCATTAATCTACTCCTTTCCATTCTTTTCATATGTCATATAATAATGGTAATGAACCAGGAAGTGAGTATTTGTAGACTGCACAATAGACATAAACAATTTATCATTTTCTGTTTAATTAAAGAACAACTATAAAAAGAAAATTATCCATAATGGTCCAGAGTCTGCTGAAGGATTCAAGATTAACATACAGCTAAATGACTGTGGGACCCACAGTGACCTCCACAGATGAGCACTAGGAGACTAAAGCAGCCCTGGTGCAAGAAGGTAAAAATTTTGTGAGCGATGCTGGTGCAAATTTGAGTTACAATGGAGATGTTAAATGAGTATTAATTAAAGTTTGAGACCTAGGAGAGGCAAAGAGGAAAAGGAAATGGCTAAAGAAAAAAAAAAAAAAGGATTTTTAGAGCAGTATTTCCTCTGCACATACACAGAAGCACTCGTATGTGTGAGCGCAGACTGCATTCTGTGAAACAAATTAACCACTGGAAAAAAAAGAAATCCTACCACATAATTAGCAACCAGTTTAATTGCAGGCACTAACCTGCTCTTTCTGGCAACACCCTCCAGACATGTTTTTAATTGGGCTTGACTGTGTCTCATAAGCACAGCCGGAAGCGAGGTGGGGTGCAGAGCTCAGCAAGACTCTCTCCGGGAGCATGCTGCCGGTGCCTAGACCCCTTTTTTGCAGTTGGCCAGTGCCACGTGCTGCCACATGGTAACAGCCAGGGGAATGCATTCTGTCTGTTCTTCCCAGAAACATAAGGTCTGATTTTTCCTCAGGAGATGCCACCATAGCAAGAGCAAAGATTTAAACTGTATTTCTTCCCACACCTATTGGCTAAGGTGTGCTTTATTCATAGCTTGCACCAAGTAATGAGACTATAAACTCATACTGCATGTGACGCACAGCACAGCAGTCATGCTTGAATGGAAAGAAGCCCCAGGAAATTCAACTTCTACGTGAACTATATTTACCTTTTAAAAAGTCTGCTTTCTGTCAAGCTAGAAAACACAAAGGAAGCGATGGAACAAGCTGAGGAAGCAAGGGAAGAGTGTGTTACTTCTCTAGACAACCCTCAGCTTGCAGCCTGCCGTTGGCACACAGGAGCTGTGGTGTGCCACTTCCCAGAGTGAGCCAGGGAACTCAGGTCAGCCAGCTTCTCGACAGCAAGGCTGCTGTTTTTATTGGCTTTGAGCACTCAGTGAATATTCGTTACAAATTCTGCAGAGGAGTGGTCTTAAAGTTTAAGAGCAGTCTCATAAAGAATATTCCTGAGTGCCAGAATTACATCATGCCTCAGTCTCCTTATCTATAAAATGGTACTCCAAAGACAAAATGGGTTTCAAAGGCAAAATTTCTGAACATCCACAGTTAAGCCAACAGGGTAGCCTGCAATAAATATTCCTTCTCTTCAGCTTTGTGCAACGTAGAAATAGCCAGTTTTCAAGCACATTAACTTGCAGCCAGCCCTGCAATATTAACTAGTTTCTCCTGCTTTAAACTTTGTTTTACTTTTTTAATCAGGCTTTAACTGAAGTCTCATTAAATACGTGTGTCGCCAACCATTCAGAAGTGTTCCTGATTTCTGCTGTGTTACTTTTCTGTAATCATGCAATAACTTGCAGATGGGATTCAGCTCACCTAAGCACAGTTATTTTAAAGTTAGTTGCCTGGTTTAAGTTCATCATCCAGACTTATTTATAGCCAGTGAAGTGAGCGAGCCACATCCAGGTAAGTGGCTTGTTCTAGCTGTTTGGGATACCTACCCTAGAATGGCAGAATTACTCTCCGCAGAGGTTTTCCTCTCACCAGTGACTATTGAAAGTGTAAATATCAAACTTAGATGGCATGCCTTGCTTAAAGCAGCTGAAATTAGTCTGTGATTCATCTCCCCAATGTGCTCAACTTTTAAACTAAAGATCATTCGTGTGCTGTTCTCTTTTGTGATTCGTGTCTATGGTCACCAACTGATCACTTGAGGTTATACCTAAAGCACACAGCAGATGATCCTTCTACAGCCTCCGTATATTTGGGTTTTCTCACTATGAAAACAAAAAAAAGAGATGAGATAGTAGGGCCAATGTTGATGTACAGTAGGATCTTGTGCAACATTTAATGTAACTGAATCCAAGACATATATCCAGATCCCAAAATGGAAATAGATATAAAGCACACCATATATGGGAAAAGAATGAATATCAGATGACTTTAGCTAAGAAAAAGAAAGCTAAATAACAAAAGATAAATTATAAACTTCTGGTTATGAGCACTCATACTTGATCAGATCATACATGATTATAATCCTGGGAATCTGTGAATATTTAACACCCCAAATTAGTATAATCCAAATATCCACAAAAAAACACCAAACAGATAACACCACTCATTATGGAGTGACAAAATTAATTTCCTTCTTTTGTATTATTCAGCAAGTGTTAATAGATTGTTTAAAGAAAAGCAGCATGAGCACATTGTTGTATAATACTGGATCTTGTAATAAAGTTAGTAAAGACTCTGCAATCATTAATACAAAGTGTTACCCATACTTAGAGTAGTATTTGATCATTTTCCATCTGCCTCCCTTACCCTTACCTCTTCATTAATAGCATGGTGACTTCATCTGTAAACAGGGAGAAAGCTCCACAATAATTGCAAGACAGTGGATGACTGGAAAACACTGTTTCAATAATAGAAGAAGATTTGAGGTTTTGTAAATGCAGCTACATTTGTCAAAGCACAATGGCTAATGGCAAAATTGTGTCCATTTCTTTACCCCATTTTTCTACCAGTGATTATCACCCCCACAGAAGTGGGTAAGAAATTAAGCATGAAGCTGCACTCCACACAACACAGTTCACAGTCAGTTTAACCTATAAAAGAAGATGGCTTTACATTAAAGACAGCAGGCTGACAACTCCAGCATCTGAGATTTCCCCAACCCTATTCTGCCACAGGACACAGAGGCTTTAAACTGACATAGATCATCTGCCGAAGCCTATGTGCCCCACTGCTTAGATGTACTGTTTTTTTTCTGTGACTTCTAGGGTGCATGTCAGTGGCAATAACCAGCCATCACCATACCATAGCAAACAAAAGAATATTTTTTTAAAAGGAAAATGTTCTTCAGAATTAAAAGATTCACCCATTATCGGGCTGGACACACCTTTATTGAAAATGTTCCAACTTAAAAATCTTTCCGATTTTAAGAGGGAATATAGCCTAAATCTGCCAGTGTCCAATGCTTGTACAGATAAATCCCAATTTCCTTAGCATGCGCTTGACTGACACAACTTGGTATAAGACTTCCCTCCAGCTTTTCAGTATGTACTGGTTAGCAGTTGCACACATCTCTGGAATTTCTCTGAAGCCCAAAGGAGTATGGTTACCTGAAAACTGCCTTAAAGTTAAAAAAAAAGACACCCCACCCCCTCACATACTCACTTTTATATGGAGCCCTCAACTACTCTCTGAAGAGAATTGCATAGTTTCATCGGGCTGGGACAGAATAAGAATCATCTCTAAAATGTGGATGCTTAATCTTTATTAGATCCTGAAGAGCACTCCCTAGCTGGAGCAGGTCCCCCAGACCCATCTGCTTTATCACAGTTCTCACCAAGCATTCAGATAAAATATTTTGCTTTGGAAAATGAAAAGCTGTTAGGAAAGTTTCCGCCCAGGTGAAACACTAAGGAAACAGGACATTCTTATTACACACAGACTTTAGCTTTCCACACCTTTACATGAACAGGAAGCTGGTAGTGGGAGCAGGGTGAGGAAATAAGTTTCTGTCCTCACAAACCTCCTTTTTGGAAAATTTGTTCTGTAAGATGGAGAAACAGCAATATGAAATTATATGGTCATGGTATTACCAGATTTTCCAATTATCTTGCTATTTAAAAAAAACACACCCCGCCCCCCAAAAGAAACCAACCCAAAACCCAAAAAACCCATAACACCACCACCAAAAAAATCAACACTGAAGTGCTAGTAAAAATGTCTCTCTATATTTTATTTTTAACCCATCTTCAATATAAACTCCTGCAATTAACATAGTAATCCTTTATGATAATTGTCTTCCCTTTTTCTTCTGTGTTCTGTGGATTATTTTCTTTAATTTTTATAAACAGAAAATGCAAAGCTATGTGCTTTATATACATAAAAAAGGGTTTCAGCAAAACAAGATTATAGCAGAGAAGCAGAATATGCAAATAAATTGGTATTCAAATACGGTATAGTCAATATGGTGCCTTCAGATTTCTGCCTTTCCTAGTTTCTAAACTCCAGGAACACTGTGCAAGCTGAAGCAATATCTTTCTCCAGCATGCTCGTATTACATAAACAGTACTTGGCTGCTTTCTTCCATAGGAGCATCTGCTCAGCTGACAGTCCCTAGCGTACCAGCTTTGTTTTGTCCAAGGCACCAGTGATGAGTAATGGATCTGGCTAATCCTGATAATGTATGATGTAATTGTCAGAGGGGTTTAATTACCAGAACATTACATGTGGGATTATTCTGTAGTACAGTCTTTAGTTCACTTACAGACAGTTCTAAACGTGCAAGACCTGTGATAAGTTGTAGTTATCCAATCAGCCATCATATTAACACATCTCCCCTACCGTGTTTAGAAGTAGAGACAGAGCACAGAAGTTCAGCGTGTTACTTACAAAAATAAATGATCTATATCATTCCATAAAACTATCATCAGAGCACTTTTGGGTCTAGCATAAATCCAACTCTCCTACCAGAAGTTAAAATAAAAATGTTTGTAAGATTTCAAAATCACTAGGCAATCAGACAGGCAGTAATTTTTTTTTTGTGTAAGTGAAAGTGATGACTAGTCAGTGTTAGCCCTCTACCAGTGCTTTTAAGGTCTGACCCTTGAACATCATTTTTCTTTGTCACAGGAGATCCTCAGGTTGAGAAAGGACTGAGAAAGTGAGATTGCTCTCTGCCTGCCCTGTAACAGCACAGAAAAGGTGCTATACCTTTGCAAGCTATTGTGGGATGTGGCGATGACTGTCATCCACAAGAGACAGAGGCAAAGGCAGCATCGGCTCTGTAGTGAATATTCCCACAAAGACCAGTGGGGTGCTAGGTAGAAAGAGTATTCAGTAGGGAAACTGGCGGTGCTGAGCACTCTTGGGTCTGATGGGTGACTGGGACCACTAGAAAATGCCCCCCCCCCAAAAAAAAAAAAAAAAGCAGATGAAAGATGTATCTACATATTCTTTTTGCTCAGCTGTCCCCCCAGCCAGCCTGAAAAAAATCAGCTGTCTTAGATCTGAAAAATGAATATTCCCTAAGTCCTTGCTGTCAAGAAATGCAGCTTTTTGCCAGCTCTAGCTGTGACAGAGCAACTCTAAGTTAGCCCTCAGCAACCCTGTCCGCTTCAATAGGCAGGAGCCCAGGATGTAGGAGTGCACCCATGATGAAACAGCTGGAGATACAGATCTGGGATTGTAGCTGCCTCTGTGCTAGCCCCAGATTTGCCACTTACTTTATATCACATCAAATGAACAACTATATCACATATTTAAAAAGAAAAAAAACAACAAACAAATCTCTCTTGGATTTTTTTTTTTCTGGTAGTTAGAGGAACCCAGCAGTCCCAACTATTATGGGTGACCTATCACTGTGAATGCTCCTCAAGAGTCATACACCTATATAAAGTATATACAGTGGCTGGTCCTTCACACTAAAAATAACAGTTTCTTTTGTCAAAGTTTCTATCCTGACAAGTCAACAAATATCAGTTCTTGTATGTATGTTCAGGTCACTTCTGATGACTGGTTAAACTTGGTAACAGATGAGTCATTTTTGACAACAATGACCCTATACCCACATACTGTCCTTTTGCTTGACAAAGGATTGCCATCAATCAGTGGAACTGCCAAAGAAAAGATACACAATATAATAGTGTTTGTTGTTTCTCTGACTGTCTCTGACTGTTTTTAACGATCTCACTGGTATGTATCTCAATTTTTCACTCCTGCAATAAGTTTACATAAAGATGAAGCTTATCTTGCAAAGACAGTAGACAATAGAATAAGAAGAATGCTGTGTTTTTTCCTCTTAAATTATTTTGTTGTTTATAAACCCATCAGGACAGAGACTGCAGGTAAAATGTTTTTACCACTGAAGTTACCAAAAAGGCTGCCTCTGACTACAAGCTGGAACTTCCTTTTGTGTAGTATATACAGATATATAAAATACAGCATTATGATCCCTGAATTTTTCCTCAGATATTTATGCACTTTTCAAATTTGTATATTTAAAATGTGAAGATAATTCACTTCATTGTCCTCAATATCATTACACTGCTGAGGAACATTCACTTTGCAGCAATGAGCCACCTTTTTTTTTTTATTATTTTTTTGTGGTCTGAATGTCCACTTTATTTATTATAGTCCAAATGACTACACCAATTGATAACATGAATCCACTCCACAATCAGTACAAAAAGAGAATATGGGTTTTAAGTAGAAAATTATATCTGGAGGATTTGAGAAGTGTTTTTCTTAATATGAAAACTACAAATATAGTTAACAAGTGAGGGTTTTCTCCTTTTCATAGCAGCAAAGCTGAACTTCTAAATGGCTCAGCAATAGCCTTAGGTAATTGTTGCATTTGACTTGTTCAAGGAACAAATGCAATCTGATCAGCACCTATAATGAATAATGAAGGCCTCCCATGCAATGGTCTAGTTCACTCACCTTTGTGAAGCAAAGTCTTGCTGAAGGATGAACAAGCTGTTCATCCTTTGGTCATTTGTCCTCACTTTTGCTTATGGAGCTCCTTGATCATAACATTAAATGACATTAGCTTTCTTGTCAGTCTCCTGAATATACATAGAAATCAGTTTGATCTTTTGACATAGATTTATAGATAAAGTCATTGTATCACACAGAAATAACCTAAGGCTATGTGTACAGATTTTTTTTTTTTTTTTAAGGTATAATTTCACAATCTTTAATACTGTTAATGCTGTTA
>VZTL01023768.1:0-35705 GCA_013400535.1 Scopus umbretta | reverse complement strand
ATATGATTTTGAGCTGCCTCAGGGATTGGCAGTCTTAATTAATAGTAACTTGTGAGTCAAAGGTGTCAAAAATTCATCTCTGGAGAGCTGTTTCTAGCATCTTACTCTCTTCCAGCACTTTGAGTCCAGGTCACTTCTAGGGCTGCTGCTTCTCTACACAAATCCAAAATCCTGAATCTTTTAGCATTTTATTTATGTCTCACTGTTACTTAGATGTCTTTCTACAGAAGACTTATGAAAATACTTAAGATATGTGATTTAGATCCTAGTTCTTCCTGCCTTTAAAAATAAACAACAAATCACAAAAAAGTAATTTCAAATATCGGCCAAGAAAAAGATGTCTTTAGAATTCTTTCACACCAGATTTTAGTATCCATATTTTCCTATAATATTTTAAAGGGAGTCAGATAGACCTTTTATCTATTGTGCTATAGCTAACATATCAGATAATTTCAGAGCAATGGACAGGAGGTTTTGCAGCTTTTGAAAAAAACCTAACATCAAGCTTAAAAATTGTGATGAGATTCAAGAACCAAAATCAGAGGACTGGTAAAGATGCAGTTGATGCTGACTAGTGTAAGCTTTCCCTATCATTTCATTTCATAGATCTGCCTTCTCACTTGGTGTTGCCTACTGAAGACTATGAGCTTGAAACTAACTTGAAACCAGAGCTAAATTTTCTTGGCTTTCTGGATGACTGAGGACAATGCTGTAACTTAAGCCTATAACATGAACACAGGACTGGAAGTGACTTTTGATATAGCTGAATGCAGTCCCCAGATCCCCCATCATGTAGCCCCTTCATAAACTTGTCAAGTTTAGTTAAAGAAACAGTTTTTTTGTTCTCCTCCTTATGGCAGGCACTGAGATGCTCCAGCATATCACTGTTGTAATAGTTAGGGACTTCCTTCTTATTTTCAAGTAGATTTTAGATCCAATTAATTTATATCCATTGTTCCTTTGCCAGCAGTATCCCTTAGCTTCAATAATTTTTCTCTGTAGTGGTGTTTAGTCCACTACAGCAAAGCTTGAGAGCATATCATCTGGAGTGTATCCATAAATAAATAGGGACAGGGATACAGATAGAGACGCAGACCACTCAGTCTTATCAAACAACCGGTATGCCTCCCTCAGCATTTTCTTCTGCCTAGAGTTCAAACCCAGAATATGTACATGCACATACGTTTGACATCATATCTAAACCACAGAATCTCTTAGTGAGTTCAAACCTTTTCTGTTCATACGCCCAAGATATTTTGTCAGTATGTGTTTTATCAGTGTGTTATGGTCTGGGAATAGTGCACCAATCAAGTTTCTTTCCCATATCTATGCCATGGGAAATGGCTACTTGGAGTGATCTGTTCAGTGCTCCACAGGAGTGCAACTGCCTCACTCGTGTATCAGTCAGGCACAACTATCTGTAACTGGCACAATGAAGATGAATGAAGATAAATGATAAGCCCATCTGCTCACATGTATAAATTTTATTCTGAGTTTATACCAGACTTTGTCCTGAGGAGTATCTCTGCTTGCAGGGACAACATTCCCCTTGTTCTAAGGAGCTTAACACATACAGTGGAGAACTCGGCTTCCATCTGGGATCAAGCTTTAGGGTCCATGAAATGAAGATTCTTGAGCACAGCTTTTAATCCCACTGTTTACTGGTTGTTCAGTTTACTGGTCAGTCAAATGGGGAGAGTGACATTAACCCACCTTTTAGAACATTTCAATTGCTAAAGATTTTTAATCAGCTACTCATAAAATCAAATTCTCACTTGCTCGAGATTAATTTCTCTCATCAGTGTATTGCCCACAGAAGGGGGGAGACTCTTTCCCATGGCTTCATCCTGAGAGATAATGTGTGTTCTCAATTTTCAATTAGTTTGGCAGGACATTATAGTGCACATTCTTTGTAACACCTTTATAGCTTACACCAGCTCTTCTCTGGTCATGTTTCCTCAGAATTGTATGTCTGAGAATCCATCTTTTAGTATCTCTACAAAACTGTTTCTTTACAAAATTGTATTTCAAAATGAAAAATCAAGTCTTGCAGATAGAGCTATAGAAGAAAGTGTCAGGATTAAACAGATAATCAGATCCCATAAAACGCCCCAGTCAAATACACTTTTCTGCCATCAATTCCCCTTACTCTCATCCTAGCAATGGAATAAGGAAGAGGAGAAATAAGTTTAAAGGTTTTTCCTCTTCCTAAGCTTTTACAGCAAGCTTTTAAAAGAAACTTTATAACTTTCAACGGACAGCAGAGTTCTCTTTATTTACTGTATCCAATGGAATCTAAGCATATTGTTGTATAAAATCCTGGCAGCTTCCTGAATCAGATTATGTCCTGTAAAGAACAAGAAGCCTTCTTAAGAACACAAAAAAGACTAATGATCTAAGACCACATCAAAATCAGACATCGTCATCTGATGTCATCATTATCATCTATATTTGCAGAGATGTTTTTAATAAAAGATGTGTATGCCTCTGTAATTCAGCAGTGTCTTTTTCTAGACCTAGATGTGCATACATTACCTTGTCATGCAAAGTGGGTGACCACGAGAAGTGAGACTCTGCTGAGCGTACACCATGCGCTCTAGGGGACTGCTGGACTTCTCGTAGTGAATAGTCATCATAATGTGAGCACATACCAGGCACTGTGGGCAGGCAGCTTGCTGTCTGCTTTGTGTCTATCACTCAGAAAGGATGAGAACAGATGATCCCTGAAGTTACTCTAACTACAACAGTACCACAAATCGAATGGAAATATAATGGAGGGAGAGGTGGGAAAACCACTTATTGCTACCTCTCACTTGATATTGTATAACACTGCACTCTGTTTTTTGCTGAATATAAAGCAGTTTAACATGGCATGATGCAATAAAATATGACATTTAATTTTGGAATGAGGTATCCACTACCACCTTTTGTAGTAGGAATCAAAAAAGATTTTCTGCTGGAAGCAGTTGGTCCTTATGTACTGACATACTTATGTAATAGCATAGAGAATGAAAATTCTAGTTTGAAAAGGATGCTGAAATATTTATTTTTTTCCAGTTAGGAAAATTTTTAAAATCAAACATTCCTCATTTTCCAAGAAGAAAATTTAATATTGTGGGTAATTACAGGTGACCCTAAAGGCTCTGCTTTAAGCTGGAAACATTGCATATCATATCAACAACACAAAATCAACACCTACGGAAATGAAAAGTCATTCGAAAGAGAAAAGCATTTCAAAATTAAAAATTAAAATATGTCCTTTCAAAAAACTTCTATCAAATTGACAGAGCTTTGTTTCCCATTGAATATACATGTATATATGTCCTGAGATCCAACCACTGAAGTCTTCTCAGCTCAGTGAAATTGTCTCCAAAGTGGTTTTATATACTAATATCTTTCCAAAACCTTGTACTATATGTTCTTACAGGGTTCAGGTCTGCAAAATTTATTGAGATATAAATATATGATTCAAAGTATCAAGCATATTTTTGGTATCAAGCACACTTTTATATCAAGCATCTAGCTTTCAGGTTTAGCATGGTCTTAATTAAAAAGACATAGACAACCTCTTGAATACAGACAGTACTTGTAGTTGTTGTGATACTAGCTAAAATATACCGGTTCTGCTTTTGACAAGAATCATTGATGTCAAAACATGTAGCCATGTATTCTTCATTGGAATAACATAGTTGTTTTCATTGTACCCTGTAGTCACACTTGAGGAGAGAAAAATATCATTATCTTTGCTGTCAACTAGTTAATTGAGGCTCCTAAAATAAGCTTACCCAGTCAAATCTCAAACTAAAACAGACGTAGCCATTAAAAATAATGTCTACCATCATATAACTGGATTTGAACTCAAGTGCTGCTAACAAGGTCACAAATCTATTCCACTATATTCAGCTAATACAGGAGCATACATCTTATTTTGAAAAGTTGATGTAATCTCCAGAGGTCCTATAGCCCAAAAGCTTTCAGTAAGATTAAAGATATATCTATCAGGCCTTTTTTAGGGACATACAAATTCATTCTGACTATGCTGGTCAGAAGATTTATAAACACAGTCACTACAGCTCCGACAGCAGCTAAGGGGTAGGGTTTACCCACTCAGGCACAGCATCATACTAGCAGAGCCACACTGCTGCTGCTGCAGCTTGATTCAGTAACTGCATGAGTTACTCTGGTTTGTAGGAGAAGGCATAGACACGCTTGTATGCTGCTAAAGCTGCTTAGACACTGACCTTCTATTCAGCAGATTATACAGCCATACCTTGGCCTCACACATAAGCTTTCACCCATTTGCAGACACAAGAACACCAGTTGCTTAACCAAATGTAGTGGGGAGAAATCCCTGTGAGAGAACTTGCTGCAGCACGGTCTCTAAGGCAGGACAGCCTTAGAAAGTAATTCTCAGTACAGCATTTCTTCAGCTGGTCCTGAAACCCCACATTTCTGCAGTGAATGAAGCAATCATTTAGCCAAGAAACCAAAACAAGATACTTTTTTCATTCTCTGGGTTTTTTATCTGTGCCTACTGAGAGAAAGAGTGAACATGTGTCTCGGAAGGTTTAATTATGGAAGGGAATTGGGAGCTGTGAAGTTGTGATCGATTTTATTAATGTTTTGGCAGTATTTAACAGCAGCATAAGTCTATTTATATTCTTCTTTTCCAATCAATTATTGTTGCAAATTGTAAATCTATCAGTTACTGATATTTGCATTCTTATCCTAGATTCTGTTCTAGAAGTAAATGGAACTTCAAACACAGCAGCTGCAAAAAATAAACTTAAGAAGTATACTAACACTATTAGCCTGTCTAATTGTAAGTTTCTGAACTACACTGCTTTTTAATGGATTAAGTTTTAACAAAGCTGTCTGGAAAAAACTTTAAGGATTTAGCAGATTAGACACTAAGGGACAATGTACTTTCAGTTCAGTTTTAACTCTCATAGACTAGTAGCATTCTTTACTGCTATGTGTTGCCTCTTGCTATTTTAAGACTTTGAATTTATTATAAGAATCATAAAATTTAATTAATGTAATTCTAACAATGCTACTATATAACAATAAATAATGAATAAAAAAGTCTGAACAGATAAAAGTACCCTAGAGTAAAAATAATGTATCAAAAGTAAGTAAAGAAATTCAATAATGAACTACACAGAATATAATTACCACAAAAACATTGCCATCTGAGCACAAAAAAATTGGAAATGATTGTGTCTAGATATCTCATCACACTTAAAGAATACCCAGCTGATCAGTGATTTCAAAGAAAGTGAGTCACATTCTCCCTAATTGTGTTATGGTTTTAAATCACTGAGGCCAGAAGCACTGCAGGCTTTGAATTGCATTCAGTATTTATACAGATAATGAGAACATTCATGATTCCACTAGATAGTGTCAAATGATTTTTAGATGAGATATAAAACTGAGGGCTTCAGGGCAAAAATCAGCCCAGAAGTACATGGGCTAGAAAACCTCACTGAGCTAGAAAATGGGAGTATTTTACAATTAGGTAAGAGATTCTCCTTGGTACAGTTTGAACACACACCAGTACCCAGCATCAAAATTCTAATCACAAAAACACTATTTACTTTAATTTTAGAAGCACTGTATACACACAGATTCACACATACACATATAGATAATAATTTCCCCTGTCTCCCTCTAAAAGTACTTATTTCTCTATGTGCATTACAACAATTACCAAATAAATAAACAAAGGCAACTTCCTCTAAAGGAACAGAATAGTAATATAGACTAAAATAAGAATCTAATTCTTTTTATGTGGTTAGTGTTTACAGGACCAATGAAGACTACAGTAGAAAAGCTATTCTGTACAATTTACCATAGGGAGGGTAATATCTTATCTTACATCTTTGTTAGACAACTCTGAATAATTAAAAAAACCCAACCCAACTCTAGTTAGTTATACCACTGATGCACATTTTTAGGGAAGCAGTGTTCTGTTGTTTACTTAGTGTAATTTCTGTATTTGCTGAGTTGTCAGCAAAAGAAAAATAGGGAGAGAAGATAACTGATTCCAACAGTTAGTCTTGTCAGATAAAAGTCATGTATTTGTTTCAATGGGACGCCTGGTACTCGAGGCACAGCCAGCCTGCACTAAAGTACCACCAAAAATACATGAGCCTTGGCAGGTATGTCTCACTTAAATCCCACTCTGATTTCTGAAAATTCCATTATGATTCCATGTTCTTTCTCAAATCCCCAGGATATCCTCTCAGCCATTATCTAGAACTATTATTTAGGAATAAGGCAGTGGAGCTGAATCACCTGAAGTTCCACACTTATACTAATAATAGCTTCCTGAGTAACATACAGAAATTTATGTAACAGGTTTTCTTTTTCTTGGCTGTATGTACAAACATATACACACTATATACAAATCCCTACTCACCACAGAAATGCAAACACCTGTGATATGAAACAATCACCAGTATGGGCTTTCCTTTGGTTTTCCCTTCATATTTCTAATTGCAAGCTCACAGGCTGATCTATGAAGAGCTCTACCTTTTTCCTCTCTGCCAGCTTTTGACCCAACAGAATAACAACAGTTATGATTTGTGTGTGATTTTGGATTTGAGAGTTCTTTTTGTAGGTGTGAATGTGAAGGATCCTGAATTAGTAGGCTATCTGATTTTCTGGCTCCTATCCATTTGTAAGGTTATAAAACAATGTCATATAAAATTACTTTTATCCATGAGTTTTATTGTTGTTTTTATTGTTTGAAATTATGTAATATTGGTATTTACTACAATTGCTATAATTAATTATTTTTAATTACAGTGATTAAAATGTCAGAAATTCAACACATGCACAAATGGGGAACATAGGTTAAGGAGCAATATTGCATTACCGTGACACAAGTGTCACAATGGCTGATATCAAAAAGACTAAGGTAATCTGTAAAATTTAAATAACATGAAAGTGAGATACCTTTAAAGATATTTACAAAATATTTTCTGAAGCACAAGGAAAGCTACAAAGAATTTGGAATTTTGTCTTGCATCAAAATCTGTTGGTTGGAAACTACATTTTTTATGCCAGACATAGGATAACAGGCATTGTGAAGAAAAGCATGATGGGCCCTGAAAGTGAACACAAGTATCTTCTGTTTAATCTAGCTAAAATTCACAGCTTTTTGAAGTCTCATCTTAAGGAATACTATCTCATTTTGGTGTTCAAATTTTAATCAATTTTTACTATGAAAATGCCATATAAAAATATTTGCTGGAGGAAAAACTTAAAAATAATTTTGGATTCTTTTATTTTATTAAATGCAACCATTTCTATTTCATCTTTTGGAACAAAAATCTCCACTTATATCTTGAAATACTAGTTTCAAAGGCACTATAAATATTTTAAATTAAATAAATTTCAATTGTTTTCCCACCCTAATTTTTTAAAAAAATAAGTTAGTCAAAAATTATTTTAGATTTCTTTATAGAACAAAAATTACATTCTGGTTTGTAGCCACAAGATTATGGAACGGTTCATCTTGGGTATGCTCAACGAGCATATTCATAACAACCAGCAGATCAGGCCCAGTCAGCATGGGTTCACAAAAGGCAGATCCTGCTTGACCAACCTGATCTTCTATGACAAGGTGACCTGCCTAGTGGATGAGGGAAAGGCTGTGGAAGTTATCTACCTCGACTTTAGTAAGGCCTTTGACACTGTCCCCCACAGCATTCTCCTGGAGACGCTGGCGGCTCAGNACCTTATTGCTCTCTACAACTCCCTGGAAGGAGGGTGTGGTGAGGAGGGTGTTGGCCTCTTCTCCCAAGCAACCAGTGATAAGACGAGGGGTAATGGCCTCAAGTTGCCCAAGGTTTAGATTAGATATTAAGAAAAATGTCTTTACTGAAAGAGTGGTGAGGCATTGGAACCGGCTTCCCAGGGAGGTGGTGGAGTCCCCATCCCTGGAGGTGTTCAAAAAACCTCTGGATGTGGCACTCCAGGACATGGTTTAGTAGGTATGGTGTTCTGGGTTAATGGCTGGGCTAGATGATCTCAGAGGTCTTTTCCAACCTTAACAATTCTATGATTCTATGATTCTATGTCTCTTAATTACGATGTTATTTTGTTTCTGTATGTGCCCAGGTATGATGCAATGAAGTAGACAGTATTACTACCTGCTTAGACTGGAGAATACATATTCAAAATACACAATTTATGAAGGGTCATATATACATTTGCAATGACCTATTGTTTATGTGTCAGAAATGCTGATAGTCTTGGAACTAAACAGCAATTTTCTATTAACCGATATATAACTTCTTTGCATATAACACTATACTATTAAAAAAAATCCCTTCTGCACAGGACTTTATAAAAAAGCTGAGCAGATCTCATATTTGCATTTTCATC
The DNA here is from genome assembly GCA_013400535.1 of Scopus umbretta. Taxonomy (NCBI): domain Eukaryota; kingdom Metazoa; phylum Chordata; class Aves; order Pelecaniformes; family Scopidae; genus Scopus; species Scopus umbretta. Next base: position 27,311 of record VZTL01023768.1, on the reverse strand, counting down.
TTTTGTGTTTATCATTTAGATTCTTCCAATTTCTTGTGTTTTATTCTCATTTTGCAGTTTCTGCCTTTCTTTCAATTAGTATAAACCTCTCCATTCCTTGTCTTCTGAATCTCATTTCCCAAGTATCAAAGACAACAGGACATCAAAACAGCAGTGTTTTCACTGACTTAAAACATGAGTTTGATCCTAAATCTGCATTATGAAATTATACATGAGTTTTAGTCCACTGTTATCTTTAACTGGTTTCCTAATAGATGAAACAAAAATTATTTATTTTATTATTTTTTTCTCTAATTTATCAGAAGAGTTAAATATGATGATCTGATATTACTAGACTGCTGGATGCACTGATGCCTGTGGTTAAACAGTTTATGAATTCATCTCATGTAATGATGATAAAGTGGCATTTAAATCCTTAACTACTATAACAAACAACAGCTGCAACAGTAAGCATAAACTCTGGACTCACTGCACTTAAAAATAAATTTGGATTTGTCTATACAGCTAGGTGTGAATTTATAGTGTTTTAGCTACTCTGTCTTGTTACCTTTCCTTTTCTCTGCCTCCTGTGATTGCCGTTAATGAACAGGAGTTCATTAAGTAATGCCCTGAATGATGAATGTAGGGTAAATCTACAAGGACTGATCCAGATGAAGATTTATTCTTTTGTCCATAACCTGAACTGGCTACAAACAAGCCAATTCCAGTCCAAATGTTAAACAGAGGTGTTATGGCCAAGCTAAAAAGCTTTCCTAGTAAATGGATGCACTTTATCTCTAAAACAATTGCATGGTTTCCAGACTATAATTTACTCCTTCTGGCTAGTTTGGTGTACCTTTTCATTCATTCTTCTAAACTAGGATAGTATGATGGATTTTTCTGTGAATTACCTTATCCTTCTTTGAAAGCAGAGATACCTTACATGTTGCTTACTGCACAAGTAGCTAGTTTCCAGTAGATTATCACCTGGATTTCCTGAAAACTAATTTCCCATGTAGACAAGTCATGACACGCTGACAGGGTATCAGTAATTTGTAGAAGGTGTTCTCAGCTACCCTCACTGCAGAAACTAAAAGTAAGAATGACTCATTAATTCACAGGTTTATTATACTGTGAAGTCACTCATTAAATATTTTAAGACTGTAATGTTGGTGTCATGTTACTGTTAAATCCACTCAGCTCTCATATGAATAATCAGATTTGCATGTTCATTGTTTCACATAGATTATAAAGCACAAAAGAAAGGGAGGAATCCAGAAATACAGCCTTTTTTTTCCTTTCTTGAGATTTTTCTCACCTTCAGAAGCTTGTCTAACATTTCTTACTTGCACACTATGAATACTAAGGCCAAACAAAATTTCTTTGCTCAGTTAATGCTACGTGGCATAAGAAATGGTCTTGGCATTTGTCAATGGTATGTGCATGTAAAGTTGTCATTCCACTTTGCTGCAAATAAACACTTACCTTTTATGATTTTATTTTTTGCATCCATTCACTCTTATGTTGCCTCTACTGTTCCTCTATCGTTTCCTGAATTGAATTCAAGCTCTTCATTCCATCTTCCTAAGCCAGCATAGTATGACAGTTATGGTATATTGTAAGCACACTGCTTGTTTCCAGAGTTGTTTTTTTTCCTTTTATTATCTATCTTCTGCTCTACACTTAGGCCTTTCTCAACTGATACTGGAGCAGTAGCATAGAAAAGCTGGATAGGGACATTTCTACACATGAAACATATTCACAAAGCAGTCTTACTGTCATTTGTACTAAAAAGGTGCCTGGAAATCCCAGCTGAAATCAGTACCCTACTACGCCAGGCACTGGGAAGAACGACAGCAGATTACCATCTTGGCACTGACAAGCTTATGGTAAAAAAGGACAGAGGGTTGAAATGTTTATAGAAACATGGAAAGCTGGAAAGTGACACAACAGATCAGTGCCTTAGACAGGAGCTGATCCTTGACTCCATGTGTCCTGAAGCTGCGTAACATTGCCTTTCTGTATTTAGCATCAATAACTTGAGACTGGGCTGGCTTTTCCAACTCCTGAAGCTAAGAGCTCCAGAGATTTTAAGACATCTGAGCAGCTGGTGGCAGACATAACATTTTTGTGACTTCTGCACTCTCTATTCTTATCTTTGTAAACCTTTTTGTATTTAAAATGTACTTCAGGATGTTTTTCCATTCCCTGTTTTACTCCCCAGAAGCTACAGCTAAAAATCCTGAGTGTGGGTATCAGTACCTTTCTAGGTCCTGCTGTAGCACAGCTGCTCTGATAATGAGGATTTCAAATAATGAGTAAAAGGTAAAGAAAGTTCAAGGGAACAAGAAACCAATTTCCTGTAAAATATATGACTGTATTACTGGCATAAAAACAAATGCACTTTTTAATGGCCAAAAATTAGCTATATTCTGCTTTTCTATTTATTTAGCATGTCTTGTTACAAAACTTAAAAAAAAAAAAAAAATCCAAAGCAAAATATCTGCATTTACTTAAGGAGCTGTCAACTACAGAAACAGAGATCTTCATGTCTGGTGAACTCAGAAACATGTACAACATGACCAACAAGTGGGCTCATGCTGAAATTATCCTTGAGCGATTCCTTCAGAGAGTCATTACTCAATTGCTTGGAAGCTGAGTAAGTGTCGCTTCCACTTTAGCTAAAGCCAGGACCTCAATGTTATGTCTCATGAGAAAAGCCATTACAATACACAGGAGAATGATATCATGCCACATGAGCCCAGAAATAATTTTGAAAGAATGGAAAATGTGCTCAGATTGTCTATGTAGGAGTAGCAGACTGATATTTTTAAGCCCCAGACAATGAGAAGAGAGAGATTCCCACTTCATGCAACACTGCTGTGCTTTGTTTTCTTTTGAAATAGGTTTTATTTCTTTTTCTTGACCTCCCAGGAGTCAGGACATGGTTGGATTTGAAAGAAGAGGAAAGATGATTTATGATGTTGCTGTAAAAGAGAGAGTAGCTGTATGAGCCATTTCTTAATAGAGATTTAAGGATATAAAATCCTGAGATGATGCTCCTAAGCTATAGTTAGTGCAAGACATTTCTACATACTAGTATATAAACATGCAGTTCATAGAATCATGAAATCATAGGATAATTTATGTTGAAAGGGACCTTTGTACGTCTCCTAGTCCAAACCAGTGCTCAAAGCAGGGCCAGCTTTGAAATCAGACCAGGATAGCTTTGTTCATTTGAGTTCTTCATTTCATTGTTTGAGACCATAATGCTTAAAAAAGAATTTAAACGGGCATTTTGTAGACAGCATTCCTTCTCTGTACTGCTTTCAAGAATACAGGGAGCCACATTTGCTCTCTTAATGTATTCTGAGAATGGTGGTCTTAAAGCTTTTCAATTCTGAATGCTGTAGTCATTGCGGTCTACAGGAGGGTCATAGGGAAAGACAAACATGGTTTTAAACAGACTTTATGACACTGTGTTTTGGGGTCAACATGAGGTTGGTCTGTTCATCAGATTGTGTCACCTGAACATATATTTATCTTGGCACTCTAAGACACCAAGGGGTCCTTCTGCTTGCCTAGGAAATATGTCTCAGGAGCTCCTTTCCTTCCTACAGGGAAGGATGGCAACAGGGTGGCGAAATATAGTTATGCTGGCTCTCTTACACCTAAGGATTCCCTCTGCAAAATGAAAAGGGAAGAAATCTTCAACTCATTCCAACATTTATTGTTACTTAGGAATTATAGTCATGAATCACTTTTTGGTTTCTATGTTCTTTCTTTCTTTCTTTGTTTCTTTCTTTCTTTCTGTCTTCCCCCCTGCCCCTTCTTTCTCTCCCCTGTAATAGTAGCATCATGGACTTTCTGAAGCACAGAAGTGATTAGTTTTATCTTCAGTCCCTATTCTCCTGTACAGGTACAAAATGCAAGACTAACAGGTACAAAATGCAAGAAAACTTTTACTCCTGCCGTGAATTGCCCAGAGGTGGGACAGAGCACACTTCTGAAAAGCAGAGGACATACTAGACTGCTGCTGTTGTCATTGTTTCTTCCTGGGGTCAGGGAGAGCCAGGATTTACACAGTCTAGAGAAGTGCTGAGAGGTAATCTGGTCAGTACTTACAAAAATGCAAGGGAGTAAAGAAGAGCATTACAACTGTTCATGACTGGTTTAGGCAATGGGAGTGGGAATGGAGAGTCTGGATGTGGAATCTAAACTTAGAATTTCAATAGTGGGAAATGAGTGACTAGGATTTTAACAGTATTTTAATACTGTTAATAAATGTATTGTTATAGATGATTGAGACTGATAAGTCACTACTTTCAATAGATGCTACAAATATATCTACTGATTAGGTTGTTCATTATGGAAGATTAAAAATTTTTGAAATTATATTATGATTGCTTTAAAAAAAACATAAATTAAAAAGCTGTCTATTAAGAGGTCAAATCCTTACCAACAAAGTGTCATTTACACACAGCATAAACTTAGCTCTAAACATATAAAAAAAATTCATAACGGGTAACTATGACAAGAAGTTAATACACAAATTATTGGCTGTGAGCAAACTATCCATAGGAAAAAGTTTTTGAGGAGAAAAGATAATGGATGGTTATATGATCCACTTGAAATGGTGGGCAGGGAGTAGTTTTAACAGTTTTACTGCTAAACTCTCAAACATCAAGAAGACATAAATTTGCAGAAAGTTGGGAGTAAATACTAGAGATTGGTTTTACAGTACAACATTGATTTTACTAGAGGTGGAGTGACCGTTTTCCAATGTTTATTCATCTACATCTGCCTTCTAAATTGATACAGCAGTAGAGAAAAGATAGAGTTCAAAAGGTTGTCTGGATCTCCTTTTATTCTCTCTATTTCAAGGAATTTATGGAAACTGTCAGTGACAATACAAAGAAGCTTTTTCTGGGTATGTCTATGGCCTGTTTTGGCTATTTCTAGATTGTGTGGGGAGCAAAGCAATTCATCAGTACTTTTTAGCAGCGGAATTATTAAAGGGTAGTCAAAGAAAAAAGAAAGACTTTGAATAAAGTGAAACATTCCTTAAAGGTAGAGGATTTGGTTGAGTATGAAAGGAAGCAATCTTAGGCTCAAAAGGTTATTAGAAGATCTAAGAAGCCCTGCTGCCAAAATCTCGGTAGCACTATTAATAAACATACTTCAGTGGGTAAAATATGAAATAAGATTATAAGGATAAATGTAAGAGAGCACAGATCCTTTGCAATACCTATTTTAATTAAAAGTGGCATTACTCTTGATTCTAAGGCATTGAAGTTGAACATGGAGAAGGTTTCACTTAATGTTATTAAAAGCATGCTGATATGAAGTAGATTTTGTTGGTGTCAGAAATATTTTTTTAAAGATATGTTTCATGTTAGACTTTAAGACTGAAGTGAAGGAAGCTCTGCAATTCTGCTGCTAGTTAGTGAATTTGAAGAGCAGGTATTATTTGATTTTGAGTTATCTTCCCTTGACTGGTTTAATAGGACTTACAGAGTGTGTTTAATGATGTAAGCAACAAATGCATTTGTTAACATTTTTAAGCTTATTTGAAGCAAGAGGCAAATTTCATCTATTTCAAAGTCATACGATGTTACAACAGCTATAACAGAACAGACACTGGGAATATTTTGTTAGATTTAATATTTGCTGCCAGCAGAAACTTTCATCAAAACCTATGATATTACAAGATTAATCTAGGCCAATTTTGGTTGAATATGAAGAAATTGAGAGGAGCAGGGAATGAGGGAAATTTCCGCTCAAAAAAAAACTAACGCAATTTTTTACCATGTTTGTTTTGGAAGGGATTTGACTAAGGTTGAATTTATGTTTAAAAATGGAAATTCCAAGTAAAATTTCAAGGATATTGAATCCATGTGAAATGAAGTGAGGAACACCTGACATTGTGGAAAAAGCCAAAGTGGGAGAAAATAGTTCTGACTCTGAAGCTGAGGTTTACAGCTGAGAAGAAGATTTGTCCTCTATCTGGCCAACCAGTCGCTCAGGACAGGAAGTCTCAGCCTCCTCTTCCTTGAAGCTAACAGTAGAAGTGCAATGTGTTTATATGGACACTTGCTGTATGCAAGAGGAATGTGAGGCTTGATGGAACCATTAGCAATAATGGAACTTTAGCAATGAGTGGGATGAATTTGATGAACTATGGATATCCTCATCCAAGCCAGTTGTCTATGCTTTATAGTCAATGGAGAGAAATGAACAGCTTTAGAACATGATTCATCTCACCTGAACACAGATGGCTAAAGCAGAAGCGTATCAGTAGTGCCATAAGTATTTCCCCTCCGCTGCCTAAAAGGAAGCTTAAGAGGACTGTGTTAAGGATGAATGTTTGCATTAAAAAATGCCTAAATTTCCATAAGGTTAAGCTTCTGTCTCCCTGAGGGTGAAGTTCAAAGACATTGTGTTGTTATTGGTAGTTCTGCAGATACTCAGCAGTACAAACTAGCCAGACAGCACAAAGTAAGTTATAGTTGTGCAGATTTGCACACGCTGTTCTGTCCCTCCACCTGGGCTTTTATGTTCTTGTGTATGTGATCAGTTTTTCTCTCCACTCTTTCAAGTATGTATCTCTATATCAATGTGTACAAATGACTTTTTCTGTATAAATGTGCTTGGCTTGGTACACCTCTGCATGTGCCATTGTCCTCGTCCCTTCATCTCTTTCAGAGGCATTTCCTTCACTCTGCAAGAAGTCACACTGAATAACAATGTTCCATNAACAACTGAAACCAGGACAGTACAAAACTAAGCATATTAAAAATCGACAGAATCTAGCCTTCAGAAATCTTTTCTTTCACTCTCACCCACATTGTGCTTCTAATGCATTATATGAAGGTAAAGTAGGGTGACAATTCAGGGTAAAATAAGAAAAGAACAAGCTCAAATCTTAGATAAACTGAATCATTTCATATCAGGATCACCTGAGGATATGCATTCTAGTATACTTAGAGGACTGGCTAAAGTAATTTCGCAGCCATTAGTAATAATTTTTTCTGAGAAATTGCGGAAGACAGGATAAATTCCGAAGACTGGTAGGCCAGGAAACTGTAGACCAGTTATCCTAACTTCAGTTCCCGGAAAAAGTCAGGAACTTTTCATCAGAGAAAAAAAAAATAATGTTACTAGAAGACCACAGGGAGGTGAATAGCATCCACGGTGGTCTTGTTAAAAGCATATAATGTCAGAACAAGCTGAATTACTTTTATGACAGGGTAGCAAGTCTTGTGGGCAGGAGAGAAACAGTAGATGTCATACGTTACTGTCTCAGGCTTTGCACTGTTTCAGATGATACACTCATAAGAACAGACAAAATGTAGTTTAGAAAAGAATCTACTGTAAAGTGAACGCACAGGTGTTAGGAGAACAACACTGAGAGAGTAGTTATCTGTGGTCCACACTTCTAACCAGACAGGTGTGTCAAATGGAGTCTAGGGTAGGTCTGGTATTATTTTCGGTAGATGACTGAGTAGAGACTACAAATATTACATTACGTGAAATATAAGAAGTCAAATTGGGAAGGGCTGCCAGGTTAGAATTTCAGCTACTCTGAAATATTGTAGGAAGTGTGCAAAAACCAGGATCAAGTTTCACATGTACAAATAAAAACCTTGTGCTTCTGCAAGAATTACTGCACAAGTAAGACAGGGAATGGTAGAGCAAGCAGTTCTGTAGAAGTAGCTTTGGGAGACGCAGCTGACAACTATAACTCAGAAGCTGTGACTCAGAGTGCAACCAAAAGGAAGTCCTTTTCACCATTCTGTGACATTTCCCAGCTGGTAAAATTATAATAAAAAATGCTATATAGAACCATGATTTGTGCAGTGCCTTCATACATGGACGGAAAAAAATGATGAACAAGCACCTTCTAAATATGTTACTGCTATAATTATCCGTCTTTGAAATCAACATAACAGTGTTTTGGCTAGGTATTTAATTTAGCTTTGTTTTCTTTGCTTTTGAGTGTTGTTTGATTTTGAATCTTAAAATAGAACACACTAATTATAATCTGCTATAAACTCTCTTATTACGGAGCAAATGCAGTTTTCTTCCAACTCAGATCGTTAATACAACCACAACAAAATGTATAGAACCTCTGATACTTTTCTACAATTTTGTACTGACGTTAAATGATTGTACATGTAAATGATGGGTTATGAAGATACAGAGGCCATGAGCTTTGTTTACAGAGCCAGGTAGGATGCCCAAGGTAGCCTCTGAGTTTAAGAACACAACAAGTAACTAGTAATTGCTGGGTTTGCCAAAGAAATGTAAGGCAAGTGCTGTCCTCAGACTGTTATAGTAATAATTGTAGGTAGATGAGGAGTAATAATAAATAAATTCCAAAAATTTCCTTTCATAAGAGAAGTGATTTGTTGCCAGACTAAATAAAACCAAGTAACAAAACAATATACATTATACATAGGACAAGTAGTTTCTTGTACACAACCTCTTTGGCCAGGTTTCCAATTGCAATGCAAGAGGACTTACTGTGACTTGCATAACAGTTCTTTATCCTTCATTCCCCACCTTACTTGTGCGTAAAGTCCCTTCTTATAAGGTCTTAATTAACTTCCATTAATTTCAGTATCTTTAACATGCAATTGACTGTCCTTAAATATCCTTGAAAAGGAAAAAATACAGGTAAAATTAGTATCTGTTTACTTTTTAATTTATTTCTTGATAATATTCTATCTCTATAACAACTTGCTCATGAAAGTATCACTCACACCTTTGTGTCACACTACTCTCATCCACAGTAAACAGTAAACTTGTACTAGTATAGGAAGAGAACATTCTTTGTGTGTTTGGTTTTGTTTGGTTGGGCTTTTTTTTTTCATTTTAAAGGATCTGAAATGCTTTGAAAGTTGTGGAGAGTCGATCCAAATTGTGTTTTTATAATTATTTCACATGAGAGTCACAGGTATTTGAAAGTACAAAGTCTGCTGCTGCTGGAGATCTGTGTCAGATAAAAGATGACAGACCGCCTTTGTCCAGACTGCCTACCCTGAATCATGCCTTGCATCTCCTGCAAGAGTGCTTGCTAGTTGGCAGAGGCCAAATCCATGCCAGGGACGATGTTAAAAATTTAACAGTAAGGTCTACCACATGTTCTAAAAAGCACATCTTAGCTGTTGCTTTATTTAGCAGTAACCCAGGAAACAACATAAATCTAATCCTTGATTTGAAACTGAAGATAATACTCCATGTCCACCATGTGGACACACCACAATGCATATCATGGTACATGACTTTATAATTTTACTGCACATAGGTGATGTGGCACATCACAGAGAAAAGAGGAGATCTGGATATAAATAACTAAAATATTTTCCTCTGGGCTGTGTTTGTTTGTTTTAATAAACCAAAAGTTTAGTCTAGCCGTACTCAAAATGAACTGGGCTATAGTCCAACTAGGTCAAAGACAACTTAAAATTCCATGCTATAAAGACACATTCATTCACCTATGACAAACATTTGAGAACACATATGCTGATTTTATACACAAATGTTTGCTGCTGATCAGCATTTAAATTATTAAATTGAATTTGGTAAGGAGTGAAACTGAAAACGAATGTAGAACTGCCTTTAAGGATGTAGCAGAAACAAGGGAAAATTAAAAATCTTATCTTAACATAAATCCTACTATCTCAGATAGTGCCTAGATCTTTAATACAAAGGCAGAAGAAAGCATCATTTTTTAGATTCCGTACTGGGATCACTGCTGACTGTCAGACTTCATGCCTTATGCCAGAGTCTTGTTCAGAATGTTGTCTCCCTCCAACAGTAGAAGAGCTGCATTGTAACTAAACTTTTGCACAAGTATTTCAAAGAATGAAGCAGAATTTCCACTACTTTTACACTGTATTTTCAGAGGGGTTAACTGTGTATTCTGTTGGAGGCATTAAATAGATGCAACTGCATCTAAAAAAGAATGCTTTTTCCTGTGACCTCAGCCGTCAGAAGAAGAAAAACACAGCTGGGAGCAGTATCACAAAGCAGACGACCTAGAGGAAGAGAAGGCTGCAAGCTGTGCCTCAGTAGGGCATAGACAGCTGCAGAAATGGAGCTGTGAAGCAGCCAGTTGGAGAAAGCCAAGCCAAGCAGTAGCGTCGCTATGATAAAGCTGTGGGAAGCTTTTTGAAGCTCTGACACGACTCCCCAAGCAGCGTGGTCAATTGAAAGAGATGCACTGCCCAGGGCCCGGTGGCCTGTGGAAGCTGTGGGGAGGAGAGGTAAAGCGTGTGTGTGCAAAGGGCAGGAGACAGCTGGGCTACAACAAGCATTGAGAGAAATCACTAACTGCCTTCTGACCCAAACGACAAGGAAACAAAGCCAGGGCTATGCTCAAACTTAGGGTAAGTAAAGGTTAGTAAGCCATTTATGCCACTGGTATGAATGGCATGCGAATGCTATGGGATAATGAGAAAGAAAGTAACTTAAACTTGATTTTGTTGTTGCTGGGAAGTATATTTCCACAGAAGACTGTTCAAGAAGGCTGGATAGGGAGACCAAATACATTTCTGAAACTTGTCAAGACTCAGCAGAGCAGTATGTTAAAATGAAAGAGCAGCGCTCTCAATATCATCAGAAGATGAGACCTAGCCCTGAGCTGACAGCCAAAATCCAGTCATAATCTGAAAGCAATCCTGCCAGGGTGGCTTTCCCCTATGATTTGCTACAATGGTCCTTCCTATACTTACAACAAAAAAAAGGAGAAATGCCAAATGCCTTGGTAATGGACACAAGCAGAAAGATCCTCCCTGTGATGATAAATGTATTTGGACTACCCAAACTTTGTTAGATGAAGTTATGCAGAGATTCATGGCTGACTTTAGACTCCAACCAAACTGTCAGATACATAAAAACATAGGTAGGCTGACCATGACAGGGGGCAAATCCAATTCTGAGGAGAAATTCAGCATTAACACAACAATTCAAGCAAGAAGTTGTAGCTATTCATTCTCCTGTAGTACCATCTCTGTTGATTTCTCTCTACCTCAATTACTGTATAAGCTGTTCAAAGAACATCACTTCAGGGATTTTTTGCTGCACAGTACAGTGTTGAGGGGACAGTCTGAAAGCAACAAACAAAAATAATATATAAAGGGAAAATATGAACATCTCAAAAAAATTTTAGAGTCTTTAAAAGTGGAAAGAGTCTTATTATCTTTCTAACATAAGTGAAAAACAAGAGGAATTGAAGTGGTTGGTAATATACCACAGGTGTAGATTTGAATAAAGCTGAGATGTGAAGTGCCTGAAAGTTACTGCAGCGTAAAAAATACTTCAAGAGTCTCCACAAACTCACAACATTCTTAGTTCAGACCAATTAAACAGATGTGCACATTGCAAGAGCTACTGTTAAAAATCAGCACTAATTTGTGTTCTCTATTGCCAAGCAAAAGGGTGGTCAGAAAAAAATAGGCTGTCTTCCTGCCCTAATTATTATGTCACTCTAGGGCCACACATAACACTGCATATGGATAATATTTGAATGACTTCTGTCTACTTAGATAATATTTGGAAATCTTTCAGCTGAAGATTTGACAGCTCATTCTTTAACACAGGCAAAACTGAAGGCTGGATATGCTAGGTAGGAGCTTTCCCCTGGATTTCTTTTTTTTCTTTAGGTTTTGTTAGACGGTATCTGAAAATAAGACATTCCTTGTTATTTTTACCTTTGATTAGGGAAGCACTTTATCCACCAAATAATTTATCAGAAGACACAAATATTTTTTCCTATAAAGTCATGGGTGAAATGCCTGCAGCAAAGAAACAAACCCCCACTTTTAGGAACTAAAAACAGGTGGATTTAGACAGTGTAGTGGTTTGCTTCTGGTAGTTTCTTCTCCTTTTTCAGCAGGAACAAATCAAAAGAATCTGCCCTCTTTTCCCCACTCACCTTATTAACTAATGCCCTGAACATCACTGCAGTTTACAGTATCTGTGAGCAACATCCTCTTGAAGGTTAATTATGGATTAGATTAAAAAATAAGGATTTAGAGAATGTAGTTAGACCATCTATGAAATCTGACAATATTCATCCTACTATGCGACACAGTTCAAGAGAGCCAAGGGGACTTGAGCTAAGTTTGCAACAAAAAGGTTTTTGGAGCAACAGGATTACACTAGTAGACCAAAACAGTCAGTGCTGAGTCATCTTTATTTACTCTGTATGTGTCTTGGAGGTTTTACCTAGAAGAGGTTTCATCTAGTGACCTGAACCTAAGATCTCCATCACACGTGTGATTTGAAACTATCCAGAGGACCGAACAGCGGAGCAGACTTTTATGAGGAATTGCAATGTGTTTGGTGTGCACTTCAAGCAGTTTCTGATTGTTTTCTCTGAAAAGAATTGAATTACTGCATACCAAACACATTTGCAGTAAGAAGGCACTACTGGAGGATTTGCTCCAAAATTATGCTGCTAATGGGCTCCAAAATACTAATGTTCATCTCAAATCATCTGTTTCTGTGGTTGTCAGGTGTGATTCCCCATGCAGTCAGTAGAGAGAAGCAGTCATAAAGTCTTGAGTTATCTGTTTATGGTGAGCTGTTTGAACATAGTCCAGTTTATGTTTCTTTAGCTTCAAATGTAGAACTTCTGCATCCCAACTCAAGCATTATTTAATCATTAAGCTGTCTGCAGCTCAGTTTCTGACATAAAGGTTCTGGGTGGCATTAATGTAAACACCCTCCTTCAGTGTTTCTTACTGGTTAGCTCAGGTGATCCCTGGCTGTGCATGCTGGCTTCTGTGAATCACATTCACATGTACCTTCATCTTCATTTGATGGTTGGACTAGATGATCTCAGAGGTCTTTTCCAACCTTAATGATTCTATGATTCTGTCTAGAGATTTTTCAGGGAACCGGTGTGATTACCTAATGTCTGTGGATCTTTCTGTGCTGATTATGCTCTTATGTCAGTTACTGGGTCCTGGTCTCGCTGTTCCCTGGAGCACCGGATTTCATTTAGAAGTAACCAATTATTCTCCTCATCTTCAGACCATATGGCTTCTTTAATTCTCCAAGTAGTTAGGAATTAAGTTAGATTCTCAGTGATTACTGCTTCTGCCATTGGCTTTTTAAATGTCTTTTTTTCTTCAATATATTATCAGTCAAACCAGATACTAAAAAAAACATATTTTTACGCATTGGCAAAAGGTGCAGTAGCTTTAGCTGCAGTTCATATTCCAAGAAGCCATCAAGTGAGCAATTGAACTTACCCCATATCCTAGAAAGTTTTAGCAAAGTGAAGCTGAAATATCATTTGGGGTTCTTAGTTGATGGCTGAGATTCCACAAAACATGAATCATGGGCTTAACTTAGTGATGAAAGTTTCATGAAAACTCTTATGAGAAGCAGCTGTCACGCATAAATGGTGCAGTGTGTCAGTCTTTTGTTCAGCTTTGGAAATGGAAAGGTCCCTTCCATTCCCATGGTGAAAAATAAATGGCAAAACTGATAGGTCTTACAGTTTAAGTCATGTTTAGGGGAAAAATCCACTCTGGATGATGTAATCTAGTGCTATGTCTAATGAATAATGACAGGGGAAGTCATGCCAAACCATACTACAGCAGCTGAGCAAGGCAGCCAATGTTTCAGCAGTCTATCTTCATTAGCATGTATCCAATTGAAAAGCATTTCTTCTGTAGTAAATATATATATCTATATGAGAGTGTTTATTTATTTATTTTTTGTATCCCAAAATGGCTAAATATAAGCAAAGCTAAACTGTGATTTTATTGGGGAGAGGAAGAAACATCCAGAGTGTCTACTACTTAATCATATTCCCTGATTATGAATTGAAAAACAATTGCATTATTTTTTCAGAGGAAAATATTTTAGCAATTATATATTCTGGGTCCAGAAACCATATCAGACTTCTGAAAAGAGGTCTTTATGCCATCAGAACTTTTGAAAATAATTAGAATTACTAAAGATTAGAATTGCTGATAAATTTGCCTATGAAAGGAATACAGCCAAAGACAGACCCTGCTTAGCAGTGGAGACAGATACACATTTTACAAGTGACAAATGATTGCTGGAAATTCTTCCCAGTGATCTGATGAGCATTTACTCCGGTTTTTAAACTGCATACAAAACTAGCAACCTTTTCACAGGCTATCTGTTGGGTTTTCCAAAACTAAACGGATTAGATTTGAGGTGATATGTAGATGTATTTAAACAACCTTATTTCTCAGACAGTTTTTTGGAGAGGGGAGCCTTAATGTCAGAAGAAAAAAGTGACCACACTGTATTATATTTGCAGGTGTACCAGGTGCAGGTGCCCAGGCGCTGGCAGTGCGGGATGCAGGGCGGCCTCTGTGCGGAGAGGCCGGGGCTGCCCCGTGCCGGACACAGCCGGTGCCAGCCGGCTCCAACCGACCCACCGCAGGGCACGGCGGAGCCACGCAGCCACGGTGGTGGTGCTGCGGGGAAAATATTTAAGAAAGGGTAAAAAATGCTGCGCAGTGTGAGAGAGAGAGGAGTGAGGAGTAAGCAAATGTGAGAGGAAGAGCCCTGCAGCCACCAAGGTCAGTGCAGAAGGAGGGGGAGGAGGTGCTCCAGGTGCCAGAGCAAAAATTCCCCTGCAGCCTGTGCAGAGACCACGGTGGAGCAGACCACGCTGCAGGCCATGGACAGGACCATGCTGGATAAGGTGGGTATGCCCTGAAAGAACTGCGGCCCATGGAGAGGCCAGACTGGAGCAGGGGAAACCTGTGAGAGGGAAGGAGCGGCAGAGAGGAGCTGTTATGGACTGACCCAGCGCCCCATTCCCCATCTGCCTGCACTGCTGTGGGCAGGAATAGAGGAGTTAGGAATGATGGAGTGAGGCTGAGCCTTGAGGAAAAAAAGGGAGGACGGTGGTGGTTTAATTTGTCTTTGTCTCTCACTATCTAAATCTGTTTTAATTGGCAATAAATGAAACTAATTTTCCCCAAGCGGATTCTGTTTTGACTGTGATGGTAATTGGTAAGTGATCCCCCCTGTCTTTATCTTGACCCATGAGATTTTCTACTTTATTTTCTTCCCCTGACCTGTTAAAGAGGGAAAGTGAGAGAGCTGCTGGGTGGGCATCTGGCAGCCAGCCAAGGTCAACCCACCACAGCAGGTATTTCTTTAAAAGAATAGTTCAAATTTTCTGTATATTTAAAAAAAAAAAAAACAAACAGCTTGCGTGGAAGACTCTCTGGAGAGAGGTTATGCCTTAGACTATATGCCAGGGTGCAGAAGTAAAAAGATGTGTGCAGAAATATATATAAAGCACCTCTTGTTCTGTATGTTTTACACCGGTCCTAGGTAAGACCTGAAAATCGATGAATAAATAATGTGTCGTCATGCTGAGCTCAGCCAGAGGATGGGGCTTGAAGCAATCTGTAGGTTAGGACAGGCCAGAAGCAAAGTACATAAATAGTTATATACACATGTGCACCCAAAATAGCTTATTCTGTAATTTGCATTCAGAGGTATACTTAAAATTGCAATCTTTACAAACGGTATTTGAAAACATCTACGCATTGAATTCCAGTACTCTATTGACATTGAATCACACTACAGTTCATGAGTACCCACTGTGAGTGAGGTTATTGCTCATCCCGAGCAGGAATGGGAAGATTAACCCACATGGCCAACAAGCAAAACCAGGTATTTTTAAAAATTCTACTAGCTTTTACAAATCAGTTTAACAGAATTTCAAAACAGTTTTGATACAATCCAACACATCTGAAGCTGTGCTTTAGCCAAGGCTTTGCACAGCACAACTACTTATTGTAATATTAGTCTGAATCTCGACAGGATCTCTCACCTATATTCATCTAACACCATTAGAAGAGAAGTTCTACCATCAAAATGCTGTACAAAGGACTCATGTTTTTATACCTGACTCTTAAGGTCACAGAATCACAGAGCTCTTCGGTACTTCAGGGAGAAGAAATAACATAAATATCTAGCTGGGATCCAACCAGAAAGAAAAAAAGGAGCTGTTAAACTGAAATTAGAAAACCCTTGTTAAAATGTTAATGTACCAATGACTGAGGGATATCACTCACTAATAAAGAAATGGAAAGCTTCCAAAAGTGAGGCTGTGTTGAGAAGATGATGTTCTCATTTACAAGCATTCTGGCCTCTGTTCATTTTTAATAGATGCAGCAGTTACAAAAACAAGATTACAGAGGCCCTGCGTAGACCCTGTGGCATCTGGTTAAGTGGTCCACAATCTGTCTTTTTTTTTTTTTTTTTAAGGCCTACATCAAAGATGTGCCCTATTTATCTTTGTGTATTTGCTATGCAAGTGACCAGACGTACCATTTAAAAACTTGACTGGATATGTGTCAAATTCCACCTGGAGGAATCCTGTCACCTCCTGTAGAGACATGTTAAATGCATCTCTAGCTTGAAGTCTTTGTCCTTAGTTTTTGCAAAACAACTTTAATTTCAAAGGGTTGTAAATGTACTGTAGCAGTCATATGGCCATTGCATTTTTTAGTTCTCTGCCTGTCACTCATTGATGCATTAAAGGCATACAACAAAACTAAAAATTCACAACAAACTCTGTAACATGAAAATACTGTCATCCTAAAGAATCGGGAATTCTGATTTTTCTTTTTAGGATAACTGAGCCATCTACAGGACAAAATCAGCTTTCTATTATTCTTATTCCAGACAAAAAAAAACAATCCATTTGAATGGAAATGATGATGTTTGGCAGCCAACTGGGTAAAAATCAGAACATTCTGAGACCATTTACTTGAGAAAAACAAAAATAATTTAATCTGAAAACAGAGTGCAAATGGAGTTTAAAAGGTATGTTAATATAGGTATCAAAGAATATATTTAGATTCCTTTCATTACATGTGTTTTCTTGGAAAATGATAGTGTAGGTGCTTAAGCAATAGGGCTTAGCTGTAGCCTCTCAGCACAGCTGCAACAAATAAGTAGTCTATAGCCTCTATTAAAAGGAAATAGATATTGATGTAGGAATACCTGAAGATAATGAGACTGATTTCAGTGGGAACTGGAGTAGGCCATTTCTATGGTTCAGCTGAAATCTTTAATTTACCTTATAAGATGGAAGTTACTCAAAAGAAAAGGAATGCATTTAAGTACCACATACCTGCTAATGACATTGGAAGCCGTTACTTTTTTATAGCTCAGTGTAAAAGAGAGCAAACAAAAAAGTAAAAATGTCATAAAAATATTCAAAGAAACTTAGTCAACCCGTAAAACAGATTTAAGGCTTGCTTTGTCTTTGCACAACATTAACTTGTTCTTTCATCAGTAGACACAGGGAATAACTGCTCAA
Source organism: Scopus umbretta (assembly GCA_013400535.1). Lineage (NCBI taxonomy): Eukaryota > Metazoa > Chordata > Aves > Pelecaniformes > Scopidae > Scopus > Scopus umbretta. The sequence continues at coordinate 9,988 of VZTL01023768.1, read as the reverse complement.
TAAGGACATCTTAAAAGAGAGGTAATCCAGGGGAAAGACAGAGATAGTGTTGTGGTGGTTTCACTCATCTCTTCATTATTACTACTGACAGGTAACTGAATTTCTCCTTTGCCTGCAGCCATACCACCTGAGGTTCTAATCTTGTCAGATTTTATGTGCTAAGCATGGTTGAGAGAGCTCTAAGGAATAACAGGTACTGCAGGAAATGGTTATTCTTCCTCTTGACTAGTGACACTTGCCAGTGCAACACACTTCCAGTGCAGCTTTCCCTCCCAGTGACTTCATGCTTTCAACAGTGTTACAGTAATAGTATATAATAGCTTCTGTGATATGATCCAGGAGATAGGCCAGCAGACTCAAAATCAAAAAATATCAGCTTATCTCACAGTTTTGCCCATTCTGCCTGATCAGAGATGCATCAGGAAAAGGACAAATCAGAAGGGTGATCAAGGATAGCCACCCATGGGTCCCGTCATGCACTTGCTCGACTCCACTCCAGCATGCTGTGTAACTGTGCAAATATTATGCACCAACTTGGAAAAGGGAAGATTCTGATATTAATCTGTTCTTTCATTTGGTACAATTTTTAATGGATTTACATACAAATATAGACTTCCTGCATCACGATCAAATTAATCAAAATATTGACAAACAAGGGTTCATAAAGTGAACTCCAGCTGTGGGCAAAGAGAAAGAAGATTGAATAGCTGCAATATTATTTCACTTTTTCTGCTGTATTGCTGTGATGGATATTAGAAAAGAGACTTTTAATGATATCGATGTTTTTCCAATGTGACAAACAGTGATGATAACTGTTTATGTTTTAATGGGGTGATTATGTTTGACAAGTAGACAAGTTCTCAGAAACCTTTGTCTGAAGCTGGGGAAAGGAATATGAGTTTTTCAGTTCTTGGACTGGGATTCTTCCTGGAATCATTAACTGTGATTTTTCTTTCCCCTTTTTCGGTTTGGGCTTTTTGGGTTTGTTTTTTTTATGTGTTCCTCAGTTTGCCTCCATCATTGTCTTTGGCTACCATACATTTTATCAGGTCCTAGATTCTTTCAAGAAACACAACATTTCCTGAAAACTGTAACAAATTAATTACAAGATTCCCATGAATCCTACTTTGGATTTCCATTTAACTTTAACACCAGATTTAATTTTTACCAGTGGATTATAAGGCATCTGAGAAATGGTCGCATGTTTTTTTTCCACTAGCTTTGCCTTCAGATCAATAAACTCAGTCATAGAGGCTGTTATAAACAACTAGAAGGTATTTTAAACACCACACTTTTTCTTGCAACAATTATCTATACTCTGGCATGCCCCACTACCCCAGCTTCTAGGCTTTAATAGGACAGTAGTAAACCTAGAGTTCAGTGGAGCCAAACCTCAATTCTACTGATGGAAATGAAAAGTGATCCTGATCCACTGGCTGACTGTATTTTCTCTGGCTTGAGTAGCCCTCGCATTTTTAGGTAATTTCTTTAAAGCTGATGAATCTCACGTAATCCGGGAAGAGGGACAAATTTTACCAACCTAGTTTTATGTCTCTGTATTCCCACATGTTATTCATTTAATCAGCATTACCATGTATCTAGCAGTCTGTCAGAGAGAGCTTGGCAGCTATCTAAGATACCTCCACCCTTGTCTACATGAGAGACAACATACCTTTTTTGCATTTTAGGCATAGAATTCTTGTCATAGTCTAATCAAGGCATACCCCAAAGTCATTACCAAGTCAAAACAAGAAATATTGCAATCTCAATACAGGAGCCAGTTGTGAGTATATAGAATCATAGACATTGCATAAGAACTGAGTCTGTAGCTAGAAAAGCACCTGAAGGATGTGTGAAACAGGTAACGGAAAGACAGAGAAGCTTTTCTTGCTGTACTTGTGGGAGAGGTAAATATTAGTAGATATCTATTACTTTGTGCCCTGTTTTTTCCAACATTAGGAAAGTTGTTATTTTCATTGAATTTTTTAAGAAGAACTTTCACTTATTTTTACTGACTAAAGCCTGTGTTAAAAGTGATGGAAGTGCAAGTGGCAAAACCAAATCTGTGACAATCTTCAGAAACGGGAAGCTGAAAGCACTCAGTGTCACAGTACCCAGTACCACAAAACACTGTGGTACTCACATGACTCCAAGTGACAGAATTAATCTCATAGTCCCACTGTGGCTTGTTCTTTCTATACCTGTGTTCCATCTCTCATCTTTCTGTCAGGCACTACCAAATACCTAGGACTTTGGAAAAACTGGTTATTACTGTCAAATACTGTGATGAAGTAACTGAGTAAACAGTATGTAAATCTTGTTTTCTTTAGCCATGCACAAGTCCTTGAACAGGGTTACCTATAAGCAGCATATTGGAAATGCTACTTTCTGGAAATCTTGGCTTTCCTATTATTGCCTGGGGGCAAATCTGTGCAAGATATTAACTGAATATAAAAATTATATTGAAAGGAAAATGTGGGTACACAGCAAAATTCTCTGCTGCCTGCCTCTGCTTCTCCTTCCATAAAGCCTAACACTCGCCCCCCTGGTTGAAGCATGCCTTCCCAAAAATGGAACCTTGTTCTCCTGCTAAAAAAAAAAAATGTAGATGTTTATGTAACAGTGCCACCTGGTGCTACCTGCCAAAACAAAAGCTTTAACGTGGAATGAAAAAACCCAACCAACCAACCAAAAAGAATCAACATATTTTATGACATTAAGCATATGATAATATGTTGTTTCAGCCTTTGTACTCTGCTATAACTTTCTTTTCCATTTTTTTCACTGTGATTTACACCAAGATCAGGTTTAATTGTGATTTATTCTGAGAAAGAATTGCTATTAGTTTGTACTGAAAACATACAGGAAAATCTCTGAAATTGTGTAAATTCTACAGTGCTATTAAACTAGTAATTATGTTTTGTGTTATTGCTAATATCTGAAATATTTGCATTACAGGCCCTAGTAAGTAGTCACCAATTAAAAGTATATATATTTGTATGCTACGGAAAAAAAGGTACTGGAAAAGTGTTTTACAGGGAAAGCACAGTGTGAACAAATTCAACAAAACTCTAGTATCAGCTGAAAACTGGGACTTTAATTAATGATTATCCTACAGAACCTTCAGAATAAGTCATCCCAAGCAAGGGAATAGCAAAACTATATGGCATAAGAAAAAGATTTATTTATAAAATATTTTATGCTACATTTCCTCTTGCAAAAGTGATTTCCTTCTCAAGTCAGCCACCCTGGATTTATTTTTCACTTATATATTTATTGTGTGTGTATATATTTATATATACACACACACGTAGACACACACACAAAACATATGCAAGAAATGACCATCAGCCATTAAAATGTTATTACAACTCCTACTAGCTTGACAACCCTCTTGACCTCACATGGAAACATCATCTGAACCACAGGATGTTTTCTTGCTTTCAGCTTTAGCTGTGATAGCATGAGCACAGAAATACTTCATTCTAGGCACCAGATGGGCTGGTAAGTTTGTTCTAGTGTCTTGCCACCAGCTTGCAGACACAACAGACTACAGATAACTGTCACTAAAACAAAAATACTTATTGGCTTTCAAATGATTGTACCAAATCTGTTGCTGCAGTATGTTTCTATTTGTCCATAATTGTACTGAACCTTTAGTTCTTGTAATTGCAGAAGCTTGAAAGGATAACATAATAGGGTCCTCCTGGGCCATGACTTTGTGCTCTGCTGTCTTTCTTTGTGCAATGTTCGTCCTGCATGGCATTAGTCTGAAATGAGCAGTGCTCATTAGAAATGGCAAACAAGACATACTGACTTAAAAAAAAAAAAGTTCTTCACAGAGGTATCCTAGCAACTTCCAAGTCCTGAAGGTTGGGGTTTTTTTGACCTCTGTGAAATCTTCCCTTGCATGCACTGTATTACTGTGGTCTTTTTGAAGATAGGCAACATTTCCCCACCTATGGTGGGGAGTCTCACTTTTGTCCTCATACAGAAGAGTCAAATAAAGGGCTGCTGTGGAAAAAGCACCTACTAACAGCAGATGGACCTGGGCAGGTTCAGCAGCTGATATAAGTGCTAGAAGACAGATTTGATCATGCCATGTCTGTTACTATCCACTTGCAAACTCAAAGCTGATGAAACAATTAGAAAGCCACGATTCTTCAAAGAAATCAGTAGCCCATCTGCCTAAACTCCCCTTTTTGAGCTCAGGGAGGATAATGATTATAGCATCTTTCCTGGATATAAAGAACTGGATTCTCCATTTTTCTTCACTGGGACTCAAAGCCAGGAATTTAGTGTCAGGAGAGCCTGACATTGATTGTGTATTCTTAACTACCTCTGGATTTACACCAGCTAGGGTGGCCTAACATCCAAGCATTTTCCTTTCACTTAGAGGCTTTATTCATATTTTCTATTTTGTTTGGTTGTCCCAAGTTTTCATTATTCCTATAAATCATTGTTTGTTGTAAGATTTTTTTTTTTTCCCTTTTGCATAAGTTCTGGAAAATCACACTTAATTTTAAAACAGCATTAGGAATTACGAGTCACATTTGGTTTATGTGATTATTAAAATGGACTAGTCCTAAAGCTGAAAATTTAAGGGAAGAGAGAAAAATAACAGACAAGGTTGAAAAATGGGTTATTATTCAGGGATCAGGGACCTCTAAGGGCTAATCATTGACTGCTTTTATTATGCAAAACGGCATCTGGTGTTCAGCTTCCACATTTGGAATAAGCGTTGTGTAATGAACCTGCTATTCTACACTTGCTTTCTACTTTTAATATCCTTTTAAGCACACTGATGACTTATCTGCAGTAAGAATCAGAGTTTTAAAAATAATTAAATGAATCCATCCAAAGGTACAGAAATGCAAATCCAGTTATTAGTTAGGTCATTGCCAGCATTAGACTACCCATTAGTTTGCTTTTTTCAGGAAGAGCAAGAGATGCACAGATGTGAAAGGGGAAAAGTGTCACAGTTTTGACTTACTTTCCTTTCAGTCTTTGCAGTATGGCCTGTGGTGCTTTGTACACAGAAAGGCAAGGAAATCCAGTCCAATGGGGAAAGCCTTATTAAAGACAAAAACTGTAATGCCATTTTTGTTAGTGGAGGAGTTTTTTTTTAGGAGACCTGTCATATCTGGTAGAGCCATGGCAGGGAAGACAGGTAGTGACATTGGTTGTGGATTATGTGATTTGATAACTCCAATTAAGAACTAACATATTTTTCCTGGTTCTGGCCTCCTCCTCCCCTTTTCCTGCAATATAAGGCATTTGGGAGCAGTGGTGAGAGCCAGGCAGGTCTCTTATGTAGGACAGCAGGGATGTGAGCTGTGTATGAGACAGATGAGCCAGGGCCAAGAATTGAGAGGGAGATGCCCTGGGAATTCATGTCTTAATGTTATGTGTTGCCAAGAGCATCCAGAGTGTAGGAAATATGGGTGTGAATCCAGGCCGTACTTGCTTGTCTGTAAATGGGATGGCTCTCAGGAACCATCTCATGGAACAGTAGAGACAGAACAGGAAAATGCTGTCAGGCATCGATATTGTCCTGTGAAAATAGGCAAACTTGTCCTTGGCTCACTCCAGGAACCATTCTGTCGAGCACATACCTGATTACTTACTGGTATGATATGGGTTTCAGGCAAACAAAAAAAACCCCCAAAAGATACAATGCACAGCTTGAGTTTGCCAGTTACAGGATGCGGGGGAGCAAAACATATCTTCTTCTCCCCACTGACCAATTTACAAAAGCACCTAGATACAGGTCTTGAACTTTCAGTGGGATTCATCTGACCAAGCGTAGACACCTAAATGTACTCATCTAGTCGTGAACTGGTTATTTTAATGGGTGCCCTGCTACCAAGTGACTCAAACAGGTCAGCTGAATCCCCCTTTAAAAGTGTTTATATCTCTCTGTTGACTACAAAGTAAGTCTCAAGTGGCTAGTTCAGATGTAGATGTCTACAATGCAGATGTCTAAAGTTAATGAGATGAATCTCAACCATAAGTGTCCTACTCACTAGGGAACAGAAAAAGAGTTTGGAAGCAGCTTACTAAAATATATAAATGAAAATGTTGTTCACTTACAACACTTTAATTCCAAGTGCTCCCAGCAGTGAGAATGTAAAGATCTGGCAGAGAAATAGTTTCACCCCTCTTAGAAAGCACTGACAAGTTGACAGTACTGTTGCTACTCTTGTAGCGCTTTTGCTACACGCATAGCACTACTCCTAGAGACGGCATTAGGCTTGGGGGAAACTGTGTGCTGTTCTGACTGTCACCGTAATGTCACCTGATGGGTTGAGATCTAATACATTGTAAAAGACGTTCACAATTTAGGATCAGCATGTAAAATGAACAAGCAGAATTCATTTTTCCACTTATTTGTTGCTAGTTCTAGTTTGTTCAAAATAGAAGAGCTAAGAAATAATAGCTGCGGTGGTGTCTGGGAACTTAGTTTCATTTTAGATCAGTTGTTATTGGTTCAAAATTATCTACACACTTATGTTTTATTTAGTGGCCAACAGCTATTTTATTCTTAGAGTTTTTATTTCATTTAATTCATATTTCATTTTCAGAGTAAATTGAGAGGATAGCAGATTTGTTATAAATCATTTTGTGCTTTGGGGAAAGTGGCTAAAGTTATATACCTTTCTTTGAAATATCTCATGAAAGACAATTCAGTTACTGATGAGGCATGAATGCATCTAATGGCATATTCTGTAGGGTGATTTGTTTTAATTCTCACAGTGGGACCTGTTATTACACAGTGGTAGAATGGGTCACTGCGTTATAAAATTAAAGCTGATGCAAGGCATTCATTTCTAGCTTATTTGTAAATTCAAGTATTTGGGATAAAAATATGCTGACTATAGAGACAGTGTATGGCATCATGCACAGCAGTGGCAAATGTCTCTAATAATAAACAGCTGCATGAGGTCAGATGTTAAGGAAATTCAAGGGAGTGGCACACTGGGGTTTTGTCATATGTACATTAGCCCAAATGAATTCAAGGGAAAAGTATCTGAGGGTAGGAATAATTTCTGTTACCAGAGGTTGCTCTTCAAGGGCAATTAAATGTGCTGGCTCATATTCATATTGCTATGCCATAGGATGTGAAAAGTAAGCCAAAAACTGCTTTTGATGGAAAGTGTTGCAATAAATTTGCTGAATTTTCAAAGTTTAAAAATTTATAGTTAATTACTGTATCCGTGACAAAAGGACGGCTTTTTGTTTTGTTTTGGGTTTTTTTTGTGCTTTGGGTGCTTGTGACTTTCATTTCTGCTCTGTGAGGGGATATAACATTTTGCACCCAAAAGCACTTCAGAAGCACATCATTTGTTCATGTATCCATCTGCTGGTCCTTGCCTCGACTGGCAGGACTGGATTCTTCTATTCTTCTGAATATCTGTGTTAAATTTCCACAAAAATGAAAGTAAGAACCTCACAGCTCAGTATCTTATATAATGTTATCAGGTCCTGTAAATATCTCACAGGAAGATTGTTTTAGGCAATGTTCAAAATTAGTGAAGACACTGATTTAATTTAAATCTTTCAGCTGACCTCAGAGAGCCAGATCCTTTGTCGATTTATCCAAATTCAGTCATTTTTTCAATGAATCATGGCACAAGACATTGGAAAAAAGCTACCCTTGGAGTTCATTTTAATTAGTGTCTGCTACAATATCTTGTGTTTTCTGTGTCACCACACAAAACATAACTTGTATCGGCAGCTAAAATACCGCACTTTAGATGGAACTGTCAAGTAAAATGAATCCTTGAACAGACTCTCCACTTTCCAGAAAGTTAATCTTGATTTTAAGTGGCACCGTTACTCAGATACTATAAGACAGAGGTTATCCTTTGTCTCCTGTAAGAGCTTAGTACTGTTAAATTCTGTACTGGGATTGCTAAAACACCAGGAATCATTCAACTTCTGCTATTAAGTGAGCTCTAGGAATGAGTGAAAAAAAAAGAAAGGGGTTTCCAGAACTATTTTTTTCCTGCCTTTTTACATCTCTGGGAAAGAAATAAGTGAAGCTGTGCTGAGAAATGCAGATGCTACTGTAGTCTGTGTTATGTCATAGATATTAGTCCACCAGCATCATTCTGAAACTGGAAGTAACAAGATGAAGGTAAGGCCCACTGTGTAGTATTAGGTGGTGGTTTTCTACAAGTCACCATGAATTTTCCCAAAACTGGTCACAGAAAATTTGGCAGACTCATCACGTTCAAACTATAAATTCTATAATTTCTTTGTTTTACATGTGTGCTGGAGCAGCATTTAGAGTCAGCATTTAAAATGTGTTGAAAACATGATAAACAAAGGTGTAACTTTAAAGCCTCTAAAGTCATTAGCAAGTGATTAGCATCACTCTATTCCACAAGGCATACTATTACCTTACTCTTCAGAAGAGTGCAAGAATAGGGCTGTAATTCTGTAGTCAAAAGCAAGAAAGAGAAAATAAAGAAAAAAAAATCAAATTAACAACTTGCCTATTTTTAGAACTGCTTGATCAATATGTACTGTGCAAGTACTAGCGAGAGAATAGTTACTTATTATGTCAACATTTACCCATTTAAGTATTACCCTAATTATATTCAGATAATTTAGCTATATATCAGCTTGTACACTGTTTCCTTAAGGCAAAAAATCTGAGGTGTTTACTCACCTGCAAAATATTGCCAAACCTCAGAGTAGGTCTGTAGGTTTATACAGACATACCCCTAAACGTGTGTGTTTATATGCAAACATAGGTATCTAGGGAACCACAATACAAGGTTGTTCAGATTTAGGTCAATGTCTTTCTGTTCATGATTCGTGTTTTCTTATTTTTCTCTGTCCCGTAGCAATCAGGACTGTACTACCCTTGTGTGTCTTCGCGTCCAACAAAGCTGACTGCTGAAGAACAGTCTCCAGCGCTATGGTTCAGTAGCAACATCATTGTGCAATCCAAAACCCACAAGGCACTCTTATCTCCTAGGAAGTGATTATTTTATGTCAGATGCTTAGAACGGAATTTTTCTTCAATGTCAAATACCAGCAAAGTTTTCTCTTCTTATGACGCCTATGAAATAGCAATGCTATGTTGGTGGCAGCAGCCAAAATTCTCATGAAAATAGTTTTATCATTAGCATACTGTGCTATTGGGCTCACTCCATGCAGCTGACACTTAACTACTATTATTTCCTGCTTTTCCTTCTCATTTATCATTGCTTCATTATGATAAATCATCAAGTCTACAACTAGAGGTGGGAAAGATCTATGTGATCATTAGTATAGCAAAATTTTTCTTCCTTCCATGTAGCTTTAAATAGGCTTGAAAATGAACTTCTATCCATGCATTTGGAGAGCTACAAACATTACCGACTTCTCAGTTTCACTCTTTTAATCTTGGCAGGGCTTACAGTTCTTAGTCCTACAAATACTTTACAAATTATCTCTCCCCTTCCACATGAGATTTAATGTGTGAGAAGTGAGGTCTATTCTCTTTCTCATCTTTTAATCAGGGGGAACCTGTAGAACAGCTGTGATATCTTGAACCTGAAAATATATGCAAAAAATTTCCTTACCTGCAGTCCTTCACTTCAGTCTTGTCATATGATTTCATTACTAAAATAATACAAATATAAGTTTTTTAAATTCTTGCTGAGTTCACTTATTGTTCTGTTGATTTCTGCTATCTTTCTTTTTCTATGGAAGTTTCTCTGCCTTACCTAATCTGTGAAGGTATTATCACCTCTTCTTATATTCAGTATCCCACTTTGCTTTTTCAGACTGCAGAAAATTAAAGGAGGGAAGTTATCAACGATGACAACTATCTAGGAGCTGCAGCTAGAAACACTTTCTTTCCCATTTTGAATGAACTACTTATTTCTGCCTATCTTACATCTACCTGTGCTGGTTTTGACTGGGATAGAGTTAATTTTCTTCATAGTAGGTAGTATGAGGCTGTGTTTTGGGTTTGTGCCAAAAACAGTGT
>VZTL01023765.1:0-10596 GCA_013400535.1 Scopus umbretta | reverse complement strand
CCTTTGACTCCCCTTCTCTCAATTCCATCATGGGATCACAAGAGGGTAATCACGGACTTTCAGTTGTTCTTAGTAATTGCAGGAATCCTATGCAGTCTTTTAAGGGAATAAAACAAAATTCTGCTCATGATGATAAACATGTAAATGATTTTAAGTAGCAAAGGTACTGACAAATGCAAAAAAAACACCACCACTAAAGCCTGTCAATTTAGATTCTCCAAACCAATTTTCAGAAGTGAGCAGTGCTCCAGGGTGGCTCAAAATTTTGGGCACCAAAAATCAGACACCCAAAAACGTTATTGCTTTAAATGTGGGTGTCAATCCCACTTAATAAATAAGAAATAGGGCCTTTTATGTCATTCATCATCTTTGAAAAGTATGATCTATTTAAAATTAAATATGTGTCTAAAAATGGTTAAATGCATTCTCAGAAAAGACTTGTAATGGCATCGAAGGTGGGTTTCTGCATTGATAAAGTGTGAAGGGAAACAAAGGTAAATTGTTATTCCTAAACTAATACCTATGGCTTCTGAAAATTATGGATTTAAGTAATGATCAAAAGGGATTTTAATGTGTTAGGTAACAAACTTACAGTGGAGAATGCCTTTGTTTCTGTTCCACAGTGGTGCTGCGTGTCATCCCATAAAGCTACACCTAAGAAAATATGTAACATTTATGATCTCCAAGATTCAGTTCACTTCTTTTCAACAAGAAAACTTTCACAACAAAAAATAATTGGATTCTTTGTCATTTCTATTTTCTGATCCTTTTACAAAAAGACATTAAGGAAGCTGCCCAATTCTACAACAGAAGGAGAAGAAAACCTTGTTAGGAGCAGCTAAAACATCAGACAGACTATCACATGTAATCATTATGTGTGAGACTAAGTTATCACAATTTGATTGATTAACCACTGAATGAACAGTACAATAATTTCTTAGCAATAAAACATGCCTGTATTCGTATTCTGAAGAGCAGGAAGCCTAATAACCATTCAAACTAGATGAGAACTTGATGCACAATGTGGCCATTGATGCAGTGGCTGGAGCACCAGCTGTGCAGCAGAGCTGCAAACCCTGGTAGCAGAAAACCAACATATACCTTTGCCACCCAAGGCACCTCTAACACTCATTGGCTGAGGGGACCTCAGCTGAAAATTTTGTAGTAGACTTGTGTGTGTCTCTGTGCACATGTGCATGAATAACTGTTATTAAGTGTTTTACAAAGAATATCACAGGCTGTTCATTTTCAAGATAGCACAATGAGAAATTTTAGTTGTCATATGTAGGAAACAAAAAAAATTTCCTTTACCTTACAAAGACCTTTGGAGCTACCTCCTACACACCCATTTTGTGATCAGTCCATATTGCCACACATCCACACTTGAGCCTGGGGATGGCCTGCAAAAAAAAGAGGTCTACCTATGCCAGAACATGATTGTCCTGGAACTAGTAATACACAGAAGTGCTACTTAAAAAGAAAATACCAATGGACACTTGCCCACCCCGCTAGGGAGCCCCTGACCTGCACCAAAATCATGTAATTTCAGCAGAATCCGATATATTCCTACTTATCTCTATGTCTTATCATCCACAGAACACCATTTTTTAAACTCACATGTGTGCATAACCATAGAATCACAGAATCACAGAAGGGCTCTTTGGAGCTCGTCTGCTCCAATCTGCTTGAGCTGAGCAGGGGGGTTGGACCAGGTAGACCTAGAGTTGGTTGCCCAGGACTATGTCCAGAAGGCTTTTGAAGATCTCCAAGAATGGAGACTCCATCATCTCTCTGGGCAACCAATACCAGTGCTTAGTCACCCTCCCAGTAAAAAAATGTTTCCCATGGTCATATGGAACCTCTTGTGTTTCAGCTTGTGCCCATTGCCTCCTGTCCCATCATGGGACAGCACTGGAAAGAGCCTGTCTCCATCTTCTTTGCACCCTCCCTTCAGGTATACGTACACACTGACAAGATCCCCCCTGATCCTTCTCTGCTACAGGCTGAAAAGTGCCAGCTCTCTCAGCCTTTACTCGTAAGAGAGATGCTCCACCCCCTTCATCATCTTGGTGGCCCTTCGCTGGACTCTCTACAGAAGTTCCATTCCTTGTACTGGGGAGCCCAGAACTGGGCACAGTACTCGCCCCGAGGCTTCACCAGTGCTGAATCAGTGGGAGGGATCACCTCCCTCCACCTGCTGGCCAAGCTCTTCCTCAGCAGCCCAGGACACCATTAGCTTTCTTTGCCACCAGAGCACAGGGCTGGCCTATGTTTTACTTGGCATCCAGGAGAACCCCCAGGCCTTTTCTGCAAAGCTGATTTGCATCCAGTTGGCCCCCAGCATATACTGGTGCACAGAGTAGTTCCTTCCCAGAGGCAAGACTTTGCACTGCTCCTTGTTAAACTTCACAAGGTTCCTGTCACCCCATTTCTCCAGCCCATCAAGGCCCAACGTGATGGCAGCATGACCTTTTGGTGTTCCACCGACTCCTCCCAGTTTTGTATTGTCAGCAAGCTTGCTGTAGGTACAGTCTGCCCCATCATCCGTATCATTAATGAAGGCGTTGAACAGGATCAGACCCAGCAGCAAACCCAGGGGTACAGCGCTAGTTGCTGACCTCCAGCTAGACTTTGTGCCACTCATCACCAGCGTCTGAGCCTGGCCATTCAGCCAGTTTTCAGTCTCCCTCACTATCTGCTCCTTCAGCCAATACTGCCTCAGCCTTTCCATGGGGATGTTGTTTCTCTGTGGGGAGAGAGTTTCAAAAACCTTAGTGACGTCAGGGGAGACAACATCCACTGCTCCTCTCTTCTCTACCAAGCCAGCGTAGAAGGTTTATCAGGTTGATCAAGCAAGACTTCCCCTTGGTGAATCCATGCCGACTACTCCTGATCACCTTCTCTTCCTTCATGTACCTTGAAACGGTTTCCCAGATTATCTGCTCTATCACCTCTCCAGGGACTGAGGTGAGGTTGACTGAGCTGTAGTTTCCTGGCTCCTCCTCCTTATCGTTCTTGAAGAGAGGAGTGACATTTGCTTTCCTCCAGTCCTCAGGCACTTCTTTCATCACTATGATTGTTCAAAGATGACTGAGAGATGCCTTGCAATGACACCAGATGGCTCCCTCAGCGCTTGTGGGTTCATTACATCAGGGCTCACGTACTTCCATCTGTCTGGTTTGCTCAAGTATTCCCTGATCTGATCCTCTTCCACCTTGGGTAACCATCTTTCTTGCTCCAGGCTTTCCCCCTGCTCTCTGAGATGTGGGATTCAGTACCTCAGCCTCTTCCATGTCCTGTGCCACGAAATCCCCTGCCCTCTTTGGCAGTAGGCCCATATTTTCCCTAGCTTTCCTTTCGTCACCTGTGTATTTATAGAAGCCCTTCTTGTTGCCTTTTATGTCCCTCACCAGATTCAATTCCAATTGGGCTTTGGCTTTCCTAACCTCATCCATGCATGCTCAGACACTGTCACTGTATTTCTTCGAGCTTACCTGCCCTCACTTCCCCCTTCTGAATGCTTCCTTTTTGTGACCGAGTTTGTCCAGAAGCTTCTTGTTCATGCACATGGGCCTCCTGACTTTTTTGCCTGACTACCTGTTCATTGGGATGGACTGCTCTCAACCTTGGAGGATTTGATCCTTGAGTATTAACCAGTTTTCCTGGGCCCCTCTTCCCTCCAGGGTTTCATCCCATGGCATTCTTCCAAGTGCGCCTCTCAAGAGGCCAAAGTCTGTTCTCCTGCAGTCCAGGGTTGTGATCTTTCTTTTTGCCCTGCTCACTCCCTCTTCTCCACATCCTGAACTCCACCATCTCATGGTCACTGCTGCCAAGGCTGCCTTCGGCTTTCACATCCCCAAGGAGCCCCTCCTTGTTGTTGAGCATGAGGTTCAGCAGTCCATCTCTCCTTGTTGTTTTCTGTCTCAGTTGGGTCAGGAAATTGACATTGATGCCCTCCATGGGTGATTCTTCTAGATTGCTTATGTTCTGCTGTGTTTTCTTTCTAGCAGACATCAGGATAGTTCAAAGTTCCCCATGAGGACCTGGTCCTGTGAATGTGAGGCTGCTCTTATTGGTCTGTGTAGAGCCTCATCTGCTTTTTCTTCCTTATCAGGTGGCCTATAACACACAGCCACTACAATGTCACCCTTACTATCTTCTCTTTATTCTTCACCCATAAACTCTCTTTTGACTACCTTTCCACCCCCAGGCAGAGCTCCATGCTCACATAAAGGGCAACTCCCCTGCCTCATCTTCCAAGTCGGTCCTTCCTAAAAAGTCTGTATCCCTCCATTGCAACATTTCACTCATGGGAGCCATCTCACCAAGATCATAGCCCTGCGACTGCCACAGATCTCCAACTCATCATGTTTATTCCCCTTGCTGCATGCTTTAGTATACAGGTACTTCAGAGAGGCACCCCAGCATACTGATTTCCCAGAAAGGTTTTGGAGATTTCTCCATAATGGTGTCTTGGAGGTGACCCCACCTAAGGCTCATTTTGTGATCCCTCTCTGCCACATCACTCCATGCTGTTTGCTCGTTGAGCCTGTCTATCCTTCCTTCCCAGGGCTGATAGTAACTCTCTTCCTTCAGCATCATTCATAGTTTAACACCCTCCTTACCAGCTCAGACATCCTACTGGCAAAGATGCCTCTCCCCTGCTTAGGGAGGTGGAGTCCATCTCTCCCAAGCAAGTGCTGGTCTGCAAAAAGGGTCCAGAGGTCATAGAACCCAAAGCCCTGTCACCAGCACCAACTCCACAGCCAATTACTGATCTGCATTATCAGTGCCGTCCTCCTCGCACCTTTTCCCCTCATAGGCAGGATTGAGGATGACACCACCTGGGCCCCCATCCTTTTGACTGCCACCCCTAGAACTCTGAAGTCACTTTTCATACTGTGCAGCTTGCCCCTGGCAGCATCACTGGTACCCACATTGAAGAAAAGCAGGGAGTAGTAGTCAGAGGATAAGACAAGCTTTGGCAGTCCCTCCAGAACATTCTGGGTCTGAGCCCCCAGCAGGCAGCAAACCTGTCTGTAGATTATAGGTCAGGATGGCAGATTGGTGCCTCTGTCCCTTACAGCAGGGATTCACCCATTACAATCTCTCGCTGCTTTTTCATGGTGGTCATGCACAATTTAATGTCAGGTAGCCCAGTTCCTTTGCTTGAAGGCACACCTGGATCCTCTTCAATTCTGAAGGCAGTGAACCTATTTTGTAGTTGTAAGTCCTTAGGTACAACAAGAGCCTTCCTCTTCATGCCTAGAGTCACCAACTTCTATCCTTCACCTTCTCCAGAGGTTGCACTTAATACTAGAGATGGACACTGCCTGCACCTCCATAGTGTTTGGGGTCAAGGGCTTTTCAAGCTGTTGAGTAGCAGACAAGAGCCTTGTCTATCTCCCTTTCATCTTCTCTGATGCTGTGCAGACCTCTCACTTCCTCCTATAGCTCCTCCACTTGGAAGCACAGCTTCTCCAAGGTGGCACACCTACTGCAGGACAGACGGCCATCTCCCAGGTGACAGAGAGAGGCCCCAGGCACTCCAAACAGCCTGGGGCCTGGAAGGATGCTTCCACCATCTGAAGCTCTGCTTACATCAAAGCCTTTGCCCTGGCAAGAACAGCTGCTCCAACACTTGCTGGGTAAACTGCCCTGTGGCATGTAACCACTGTACCTGACATTGTTTACAGTAGTACAGATTCAGCTAAGGCCTCCTGCTTTATGCCTTTCTGCACAAACTGCTGCATCTGTTGGCTGTCTTCATGAGCTGTGCTCTATGCCTCTTACATAGGCTTCTCCCGAGGACTGGCTAAAAGGTGCTTGACTGTCCCTAATCAGGGAGCTTCTGCAACAAAGGCTCCAGGTACCCTGGCTCAAGAGCAGCTGACCACACTCATTAGAAGTTGCTAGAGATTCCTCTGGCCCACACATAATTGCTTGCTTTGACTTTGGGGGACAAAAAGTATGGTCCCAGTGAAGTGAAGAGTAAGACCCCCATTGACTTCAAAAAGATAAAAAATTTAAGTCTTAATAACATGTATTAATTCTTCATATGGTCATGGGAAAGCAAGTTTTGTATAATTGCTCTTTTGTGGGAACTGATGCTTTTCAGGCACTTTGGAAGCAATGAATAGGGTTATAAAAACTTGAGGAATGGGAAGACAATCCATGCCAGATCTTTGCTAAGAATTCCCAGTATGTTTACCACATTTTTTAGCAAGAAGTGAAAAAGCAAGAAAACACACTGGAATAAGCCATGGCTATATATTTTACATGGCCATTTTTAGTATGAGTATTTGAGAAACCAAAAATGTTTGAGTCACTGACAGAGATTGTGATAGTGAGCAGTACATGGGAGCTGCAGAGAAGCGATCTGGATCCAGAATGAGTCATTTTTTCATTCCCCAATAGCAGAGCAAACCCAGACCTGCGCTAAAGCATACCAGTCATGGTTGCTTGGGGTGACTGGCAACTGCAATAAAAATATGTCTGACTGTAGATCCTTAGACCCATGGACCAGACATAAATAAAATAACTCTTGCTTGCAAAAGAGAAAATGTAATGGTGGGGGAAACCTCTGAATACAAATGTGTAGCTGAAAAAACAATGTCTTATCTCCATTCTGTAGAACTCTCTATTTAGCTGTTCTGTATTTATTTATAACATCCAGAAATAGACAGTCCCAGTGCAAGGGCTGAATACAGTCTCTTTGGAAAAGAAAAGATGCTTTTCCATTTCTAGAGCGCTAGCACAAATTCATCACAGAACCTCAAAATATTTTACATTACTTGTTCTGTATAAAATTAGGCAAAAGTATTAGGGGAAATGTTTGTACCATGAGTAACATTAATAAAGCTACTACTTCTGTGATAATTTCAGGTAGACTAAGGAATACTTGAATCGCACAAAGAATCACTGCTTTGCTTTTTTGCTGTACGTTCTTTCAGTCATTGATACATCAGCTCCAAGCTTAAGAACTGGAAAAGAAAGAAACAATAGTTTTTAGAAGTTACAAAAGCTGTAGGGCATGAGATGTATTAAGAATAGCATACACAAGACATGGAAGTATATAACTTTCTATGGTAACATTACACAGAATTTTTTGCTGTGCTAACAGCACTTAAATGGTATGAATTATCTTGTTACTATACAGAAAAAAATCATTTGATTAGCTTACAGAGTATTCACTAATTTGGGCTGATTAAGCTGCTGAGTGCAAAGCAATTAGTAAAAACATTCCATATACTACTTGTTTTCCACAGCCAACAAGTAAATTGGTGTTATTAATTATTTCAAAAAAAGCAGTATTTGTTATACACAAATTCTAGTTTTTAAAGGAATGTACTACACTATCATATATACTCATGATATATCTTGCATGCTACAATCCATAAGACATATCTGGGGATTTATAAGAGCTAATGTAAATATTTTCCTGGAAATAGACTTCTGTAACTTATTACACCTGTCTTCATGGAGAAAATTTTAAAAGAGCTCAAATACTGTTTTTATTTTAGAAATAACCAAACGTTCAGCTTTTATCCTTCTTTAATTTCCTGTGTTCAAGTGCAAGAAATGGCAGGGTATTTTATGAGGATTCACCCCAAAATTAGTAGTTAAGACAAATTATTACACTAGAGAGGAAGTACAATGAAAGAATTGTTTTGGCTGATGTTTAATCTAAAATTGATGTGTGAATGCTAGTAACAAAGCAATCCTGCGCTATGCTAATTTGATGTTTCATTAGCTTTAAGAGCCACATTATTGTTTTTAAGTTTGATATTTAGTATTAATTCATATAATCCAAAAGTGTTCTATGTCATGTATCATTCTGGATTTAACATTAACCAGTTTTGTTAATACCTGCTGCTAGAATTTTTTGACAAATACAGTCTCAATTCACATATGTAATAAAAGAGAATGTAGATTAGTGGTAAACCAATGAGGTAAGCAGTGAGGTTCTAGACTGCTGTGAAATGTGTGTAAATAACTGGATACCCACAGGTAAATAGTTGAGATGAAGCTAAATGCTCATTGTAAACTTGCTATTTGAACCTCAGAGTAGAACTTCCTTTAAGCCCTCACTCCTGGGAAAAGTTGGAATTACAAAAACTTTGGCTGATGGCATTTTGTCCCAGACTTTCTTTCCGAGAGGTGTGACAAATATATGTAATTTAATGAGATCAGATAATCAAATTATATAAAGTATACATAACATATATATACTTTAAAAATGTAACTTATGTAAGACAACAGGAATTTACCCAAGTCAAGAATTCATTCTTTCCATTTAGCTGTAAGACTATCTCAAGTGCTTTAGTTCACTGTATCATAGAATCATAGAATCAAAGAATCATGAAGGTTGGAAAAGACGTCTGAGATCATCTAGTCTAACTGTCAACCCAACACCANCCTCGTACAGTTGGCCTCTGCCCATCGATCCAGCCTGTCCAGATCCCTCTGCAGAGCAATTATGACATCTGTCATATGACATATGATGTCATATGACATCTAATATGACATCTGTCATAATCTTCCCCAACTGCTTCTTCTTCACGACAAGAAGTCTTTGTCTATGTAATTTCACTTTATATGGAAATTTTTCCACAACTTGAATAAATCGTGGTTGCTCTCCTTTGTACTTTTCATTTCTAATGTATTGTTTTGACATTAAATAATCAAATCTGCATGTAGAATTTAAGATGCGCATGTAACTGCAATGCATATGGTGGTATAGTTGTTTTGCTCTCTAGCCTTTTCATCTTAATTCTTACCATTTTATTTGCCTTTGATTACTATAAAGAAATGAGTAGATATTTTCAGAATTTTCTAGATCCAGATTTTATTTTTTTTTTTATAGTGAAAATAGCCAACTTAGAAGCAATTGTTACATTTTTATGGCTGGAATTGCGTTTTTTGAAAGGGTAGCTAGTAAAAAAAAGTTGATGAATGCAATGGAAGCATCTACAAACCTCATAATATCTTTTGCAAATTACCTTAGATGCTTTCACCCCATTTTCCAATGTGTTCTACTCCACATGCATCACTAGGTATTCTATCACGAACTACATGAAAACCGAATTGTACCCTACTTACCCACTTCAGCAAGTATGGATTCACATGAATAATTACCTGATATTGCAACTTATATTGATCAAAAATAGGATTGATGAACAACATGGATGACACAAGTGTGTGTTTCTTGCAAGTCATATAAAATATTTGAGGTAATTTCTCAAATAGTCTAGAAAACAAGTTGAGAAATCCAGATCTGCCTTTTTGAGAGTGTCTAATATTACAAAAACCTCCTTATATTAAACAATCTCCTTGTGTTAAAGAATTAAAAGGTAAGTTCCCTCTTAAAAAAAAGATTGTGTGTAATGTTGAAGATATATTTCATGCAGCAAAAAGTAGGTTTTAAAACGTGTGTGCAATACCTTCTATAAACACTTATCTCCCCCTCGACAGGCAATTTTGCAGTGTGCCGTAATGCAGGTTAGTAGAAAAGACAGACATCCAAGTAAATGTGTGTGTGTGTATATATAGTTCTCTCTTTCAGAGGAGCTGTTTTTCATTCCCAAGGTTAGGTCACTAGGTGTTGCTAAATCATCCTAGTGGCATTGTAGAGCTATAAACTTCCATCTTCCACTTAACGGTGCTTTCTTTTCACAGACCTTGTAGTAACCTTCTAGGTTTGCAGGACTGGGAAAAACCTCACCTATGGAAGATCAAATGGCGCTCTCTTGGAGAGAGAATATTGATTCAGTAAAGTTTGCAACTGACTGGTGACATCAACTGTGAAACTCAGGGAGACAATCTTGCTTTAACTTTGTTATATCTAAAATTAGAGAGTAAGAAAGAAATGGGAAAATAACGTAGATAACAACCCAATGTTTTCCTAGTACTTTACTGTGATGTATCAGCAAGCAGACAGCACTAAGAGGAAGGTAAACACAATGAAAATTAAACAACACAACTGAATAAGAACTGATCCAGAATCTCTACTTGGAGCTGTAGTCCATAAGTAATTTTTTTCTTGAATAACTATTTTGAACATCTGAGTACATCTTCAAACTAATTTTCTACTTCTTGCATGCAAAATTCTTCAGAAATATTAATAAAGGCTTCATTGACAACCCCAAAATTTTCTACCTGTTTCTATTATTCAATGAAATGTTTTAGACAGGTGTTGAAATTTAATTTACAAGACAAGCAAATTTAGGATTTGGGAATATGTATTGTATATGCCTGAATATATGTGAATAATATATATGCCTTATATATGAATAATATATATGCCTTAGAGATATCCTTAGAGGGGGGCATTCCAATGTTGAGGGTGAAATCTATAGCCCAGCTCAAGTGCATCTACACTAATACAAGCAGCATGGGCAACAAACAGGAGGAGCTGGAAGCCATTGTGCAGCAGGGTATTTATGACTTAGTCGCCATCACGGAGACGTGGTGGGATGACTCTCATGACTGGAGTGTTGCAATGGATGGCTATAAGCTCTTCAGAAGGGACAGGCAAGGAAGTAGAGGTGGTGGGGTGGCTCTATATGTTAAAGAGTGCTTTGATTGTATAGAGCT
>VZTL01023764.1:4590-17491 GCA_013400535.1 Scopus umbretta | reverse complement strand
TCTGGACATGGTCCAGCACCTCATGAAAGAAAGTTTCATGAAAAATATTGAGCCCTTCTGGTAATGTCTTTGCATCAGTTTTTGCCTTAGATGACCACCCCATTTATATGGTAAGAACTTTAATGTGCTATTTTAAAACAAGTGGGGTAAACTATGTTATATAAGGGTTAAAGCAGAATAAGGGGATTTTCATGACTTAATCCTTACCAAGAGACATAGGAATTATATGTTTAATTCCTGCTTCTTAGAGTGCAGTCAACAGGGACAGAGTCTGGAAAGATGAGCTTAGATCTTCCTATCTTCACAACCTACCTTAGGACACTGCAGTATGTTGAAGATCTGACCCAGTTCCAGTGAAATGAATGAACATGCTTCAGCAGTTTCAACAGACTTTGGATCAGCTCTTAAGTGATTCTTTCTGTTTTTCTGCAACTTTACGAATCAGTGGCAGAGTCAAGAGAAAATGGAGATAAACAGAATTGACCCCCTTCTGATCTGGGTAATATAAGTTCTGCCAGACTCCCAGGGCCAGTCCAGGATGACCAGCAATGTGTCAATCACATTATAATGTCACTAGCACATGAAGAGTAGTTTTGGACCGAAAGGCATGAAGGTTTTCATGCCACCTGTTTTTCATTCTGTTGTAAGCTGCTGTGGTTGTCAGACCTGGGAGTGAGCACTTGGCATTCAGGCACATAACTAAGCTGTGTTACTGTAGAGACAAGGGTTGTACATGGCCAGAAGCATAAATCCAAATGCAGATGCTATTGGCACAGCCTTCATTTAGTAGATAAGGCTGGGCAACGGAAAGGGGAGAAGTTCATCTTTCATATTTCTCTGGAGTAGACCCAGCATAGTTATCCAGACATTGTTGTCCTGCTAAAATGAAAAAAAAAAAGGGGTGGGGAGCTTTAGGCATAAATAAAATAGAAAGGTTGCCTAAAGCTATCATTCACTGCTTATGTTTGCCAAGAATCCATTACTATGTAAGGTATTGATAAATGTCCCTATTTTTCCCTTCATTTTAGGAAAGGCAGCCCAGCTAAGTGCACTGTGTGGTTAAAAAATTTGAAGTTTTATTGTATACTTTCACCTAAACAGCAGCATGGAATAAGAAAAGAAGCCTGACATACCAAACACCTCAAACCACACAATGTGTTAGCTTGAAAATGTTATTTACAAGCAAATCATTCCTTTACCCTGCTTCTGCCACAGCTTATGGGAAAATATTTTCTCTGAATATTTTTAAGGGTGAGGTCACATTTTTTTGGTTTCTGCATGGAAAAAACAAAATAGGAAGGTAAGCTGTCTTCAAGCAAAAAAGTGCTGATGTACGGAGTATATTCCTGACTCATCTGAGGACATGAGAACTCTGGCATCCACAGGGGTGTCTGAAGTCTGGCATCCACTCACCTTCACAACCTAGTTCATGTGAATGAAATAAAGCAATTTCTCATGTGTAATAAAAAATATCCCAAGAAAATCTTTAGCTCAAAAGGTTACCCTGCAAAAGTAGTTAAACTCTACCAAAACTTGTACTTATTTATTGTAGGAAAGAACTGAGACACAGGAAAATGCTGTTGGAAGTAACCCATGGATGCATGTGTACTATTGTTTTTCCCAAGAGCTCTGGGATGTACAAGTTAATAGGTAGAAATTGATGATTTCTAAGAGAAAATTTTTGTTTNTGGGGTTAAACCACAACATCAACCTACTCATTTCCATCATAAGTATTTCCTTTTGTTTTTTCACTAAAGATCAAATATCCCTCTTACTTGCTGGGGACCAAAAAAAAAAAAAAAAAAGCAACATATTTGGGTTTTTTCTGCATTTTTGTTGTTATTGTTTGTGACTTTGCTGTTGGCGGTTTTAAAATTACTTTTTTTCTTTTTTAGAATAAATTTTACACTGTCCTGACAGCTTTAATCATAATGTATCTCAGATCAATCATATATGATCTTTTGCAATTGCACTTGTTCTGGCAGTGAAAAAGGACAGATAAAACCATCCTCACCGGGCAGCTAAGAAACTGTTAGAAACTGCTACAGATTTATTTGTCTATAACCACCCTTTCCTTTGCAAGAAGCAAAACCCTGGCCAGATACAAGAAATATGGTTCTGAAACATAAAACTCCAAAGAAAATGAGGCCTCTTATCTCAGTAGCCCAGGAAAGCAAGTAGCTTGCCCTTGTAAGGAGGGTGAAGGACAAAGGACAAAGGTAACAAAGAACAGTTCTGCTACTATTTTTTCCTATAGAGCCATTTTTGCAACACCGGTAAGATGAATGTTTTGACAAGGCTAATGGTTTATGGCATATCACATTAATATAACCCTTTTAATCCTGAGGGATTGCAGGGTCTTTATTTCATCTCCAGACTTGATTCTAGCAGCTCCTTGCGTCAAGGCAAGCCTGGCAGGCTGAAACTCTCCATCTGGTTCAGAGCACAGCAGCCTCTCTGCCCAGCAACACAAGTCATCTGCACATCAATCCAGTCATCTGCACTCTATCTCTGCCACTTCTACGTAGGACACAGAAGCCAGGTCAAGGTTTTGTTAGCAATATTCAGAACCCTCTGAAATATTACCAATAGCTACTCTAAGACATCACCTCTTACTCTGCAGCCATGACCCCCCAAAAGAGCATAATTTTCTGCTACTGTAAAAATGTCAGTCAGAAGGATGATATAGTGCTGAAGAGGGGGAAGACAAAAATGAGATGTTAGAATTTTTTGTCTTAAGTGTTAGAAACGGTTACTTACCACAGAGGACTCTGATCTGAGCATGAACATCCCATCTGCCCTTCTCTCAGGACAGTTAATATGTGTGGGGAGGGTGAGGAGTGAAAGGATTTGCACCATCACTTCTCCCACTGGAGAAGAGCATCCCATTTCCTGGGGTAGGACACTGCAGCTTCACAGGACAGAAACAAAGGCACCAGATAAAGCCAGGCACTTTATCAAAATTCATAGGGTGGAAATGTAGTCATAGAGTAATGAAAGACTGTTTTATTGCTCTTGAATTAACTGTCTTTAATGTCTCATGGGATGACTGGGTTCAGTAAAAGTCATGGACATGCTTGAAGTCAGACTACATTTTCATTCAGCGTTTTTGCAATGGGTATAGGCCAATTTCCAGAGATCAGAATTGCTGCTTTCATACAAATAAATACTATTTTTCAACCCAGTTTGGAAGATTTCAATCCTTCCAGTAGGTAATATGATTTTTTTTTTAATTTATTTTTTTAAAAATGGTAAAATTTCTTTAGAAACGGTTTTGACATCTAAGCCAGGGGACATGAAGACAGCAAATCTTATTCTCTCCCTTTCTACCCAGGTAGACAAAAGATAGGCTCCCTACCACTACCCCCAGGAGCAGCTGAATCACTACTGAAATGAATTAGAGAAATAAGAAGCTGCACAGTTTAGCAAATTATTATTAAGGAGGATGCCATATTTTGTGGCAGACAGCCAAAACAGCAAAGCTACAGCAGCTTGTATCTTACCATAATCTTTAAAACATGTCAAGGTAATCACCATTGCAATGGTTAACATGACTAACGAACCACAGTCTCCCCAAATGCTTGGGGCATTACAAATAAACATGAAGAGAGGCCTGAATTTTTTATGAAATTTACCATTAAGATCCTTTTTAACTTGGGGGGGGGGGTGTTTTGTTTTGGGTTTTTTTTAAGATTAAATGGTATCAGACTGGCTAAATAAACTATTTTGTTGGTGTGAGAAAGACCCAATGTTGCTATTGCTTGTTATGGTACATTGCTAGGCATTTGCAAGAAGCTGCCCAGCTCACATGAGAGTCATCTCTTTCCCAGAGAGGTTGGCTTGTAATCACTGTGTTCAACATGGTAGTGTTCCCTTTTGTGTTTTCCTCCCACTGAAGTTGATTTCTGCCATGGCATTTATGCATGTTTGACAGCACACAGAAACAACATTCAAGTAAAGAATCATTTTTATTACTATTATTTCTATTACTACTAAAACTGCTTCTGCTGCTACTAGTATTATTGAACAGATGTATCAAGTAGGAACCAGTCAGGCTAGCACCAGAACCAGGCGAGAGAGATGCTCTTACTTGCAACACCTGAACAGATACTTCTCAGAAATGCACCTTTTCGGGACAGGTGAGATGAAGACTGAAGAGGAAGAGCAGTCATTTTGAAACAAGAATTTTCCAGACTGATAGGCTCAACAGTGTCTATAGTTGTCTCAATAGTCTGCAACAGTGTCTGATGTTGTGGACATGGTCTTCAAGAACTTGGTTGGCACAAATTGTGCTTGCCTGCTTCTGTGATGGTAATGAATTTGCTCTTGTCTGTCTGTCACAAAGAGAATGCTTGGGGCAGCAGAATTTTCCTGGTTTAGAGACTCACCTAAATTCCACTGAAATGAAAAATGTGTCCCTCCTGGCTTCAGCAAGCAAGGACTCTAACACTTAAACACTATTTTGTAGTCACTATAAGGCCCCAAAAAACACAGCTATCTGCTTGTATGTTCAAATTTTGAAGCAGATTTGCTTCCAGGTGTAATTTTTATTTAATTATTTTCTCTCTGCTTTTGTAGTTTTGCAAGTAGAACAGTCTGCTCTGGTTGGCAGAAATTACACCTCTCTTATGCACACAGGAAAATAAGTTATTTGAAAGTATGGGAAACATTAAAATCCTGAGAGGAATGCCTATCTCAATACATGTATAACTCCACTAACTCATTAACCATATATGTCCTTTGCCAATATAGTGTTTGCAGCTGAACATACTGTGTTTGTATTATATCTACAGGCATAACAATGCTTAAGGTCACTCCACAGGCAAATAATCTTAGCAAATTTCTCTGCTGTTGACAAAACTGCAATAGAATTCATTTCATTATGAGGTGGAGTGCAGTGTTTGTTGACTGCATTATGTCTAACAGTAAGAAGTTTCTTAAATACACTCTGTTTGATAGGACTCATTTGTACTACAGGGCAAAGTAAAGTTTAAGATTTTCTAGTTCCCCTGTTCTACTAAACCCACTTTAGTATTTTATTGCAGTGTTGTTCATTTTCTTACCACTTCTCCTCAAAAATAACAGCAATATACCACCTCTGATGTTACAGTCCAAGATGAGGTTGGTTTAAGTTATAAACAACAGAGGTGGATCTCTGAGAAGGAACAATCCCTGTCCTGGTGTTTGCAGGACATAGGATTGTGGTCCCTATGCACAAATGTCAGGTCCTTGAATGAAGCCAGCCAAACTCTAAGGTGTGGGAGGAGAGAAAGGGGAATACTCTAGGTCCCAAAAGGACCTAATAAACTAAAAGCTCAAAACAAAAATCAAAATTACATCACATTAAAAATCCACTGGTGAATAGGATGCCACAATAGGCTGCAACAGGTGGCAGACAAGCCAAGAAAGGAAATGCTTTTCTCCATGTGATTTGTTTCAGGTCTTAACTGCTTGCTGGGGTGAATTAATATCAAGGAACTTAGTTTGCTACTTATGAATAATAAGTTTTTGTTCCCTTTTTTGTGAAGAGGTTGTGTTCTTAGATAAAAGGTATTTCATTACGTCCTTCATAAAGGATAATTAATTTCTTAATTTAAGAAAAATTCTCCAAGACTTTTCCTCAGACACAAATTGCTACTGTTAGCTTTGTCAACAGTAATAGAACTGGACAATTTGTTCAGGGTAGGAAACAAAAAAGAACATCTGGAACTGCTCTCAGCTGGAAGAAATAAATTACTAGTAACATTATAAATATTATTCCAGAGGAATGTCTTCTCACTCACAAAACATTGTACCTCCTTGTAAAAAAGACCATTCTCAAAATCAGCCTCAGCTTTCATTTGCAACAGTTGCAAAATGATATGCAGTGATATTTATCAGCACAGGACATCCCTTCTGTAAGAAATAAACTACTGCTAGGCATTCACTTTCTTGGTCTTCCCTTTCCTAGAGTAAATGCAATTAAAAACACCCTCCTCCACTCCCTCCCAACCATGAGTCCAAGTTTGGGAGGTCCTTCAGAGAATCATGTTTTTGCCTTTCCCTGAAACTCTTGGTTCAGTCCTCGTGTAACAATATGATCACACTTGACAGCTTATGCACTAAGACAGAAGAAAAGGGAAAAAATTTCCACTCCCTAAGTGTTGTAAGTCATCTGCACTTGTTCAGGTCCTCAAGGCTGCCTCAGCAGGGTGAGTCATGCAGTTGCTATGGCAGCCTTGTATCCCATCCTCGCCTTCCCATGAGAAATGGTACAGCAGAAAATCCACTCATGGCAATGTCTGTCAGTGATTCTGATGGTGCATCACAGAAGTTTTACTGGCTTTTCCTCTCTTATTCTCTTTCCCTCACACCAACACACACTTGTATAGAATGAGATATCTGTGATTTTGTGAGGACCCTGTGGTGTTTCTATTAGGGTGAGCGTATTGGCTTTATGTGGCAAGGCTTTCACAGCAGCAGGAGTTGCTTCTGTGATAAGACACCAGGAGCTGCCCCTGTACTGGACAGAGCCAGTGTCAGCTGGCTCCAAGATGGACCCACTGCTGGCCAAAGCTGAGCCCATCAGCAACATTGGTAGCACCTCTGTGATAGCATATTGAAGAAATGGTAAAAAAAGCTTTGTAGCAGCTTGGAGAGAGGAGTGAGAATATGTGAGAGGAACAGCCCCAAAGACACCAACGTCAGTGAAGAAGGAGGGGAAGGAAGTGCTCCAGGCACTGGAGAAGAGGTTCCCCTGCATCCTGTGGTGAAGACCATGGTGAAGTGCATTGTCCTCCTGCAAGCCATGGAGGTTAACAGTGGAGCAGATATCCACCTGCAGTCTGTGGAGGACCACATGTGAGAGCAGGTGGATGTGCCCAAAGGACACTGTGACCCCATAGGAAGTCTGCGCTGGAGCAGGCTCCTGGCAGGAGGTGAGGTCCATGGAGAGGAGCACACACAGCGGCAGGTTTGCTGGCAGGACCCGTAACCCTGTGGGGAACCCATGCTTCAGTTGGTTCCTGAAGAACTGCAGCCCATGGAAAAGACGAGTGTTGGAGAGTTCATGAAGGACTGTTGTTTTACATATTAGTGAAGTAGACTAAACTAGTGTATAAACTACATTATACTTACTTCTCAAGAAGATGAAAGAAATCACATAGAAACCTATTTCAGCAACTAAATTAAAAAGCTGAAGACTGGCAAAAGTTCCAGGTTCAGCTGGCAGTAGATATTAACAGTGAAAAAGTAGAGAGTGTCATCTGAAATCAACTCTGTGACATGCTTATATCTGTAGGTGAACCAGTTTTGAAGAATGACAGACAGTTTCTGGGAAAAGGTTTTAGGTTTGCCATTGTGGTGCATAAAAACTAAGATACAAGTAATTAACATAATTATGTAATCCCCAATTGTCTGGGTATTTTGTTTGGTTGATACAAAACAAGCCCTCTATTTTCACTTTCCCTGAAAAGTAATTTTTGCTTGATTTTCTTACACCTGCACTGGAGCAAATATCGATATTTTTTCACATGTAGTTTCTGAGTGACATGAGCGTGACTACATATAAATATATGGGGGATCAGATTTTCCTTGAATGACTTTATGAGTCTGTCACAAACAAAAGGGACTCAATCTTCTCAGTCATTTTCAAACTGTATTTCT
Source organism: Scopus umbretta (assembly GCA_013400535.1). Taxonomy (NCBI): domain Eukaryota; kingdom Metazoa; phylum Chordata; class Aves; order Pelecaniformes; family Scopidae; genus Scopus; species Scopus umbretta. The sequence continues at coordinate 9,847 of VZTL01023764.1, read as the reverse complement.
TAAGACTGATATTTGTCTATAACCTGTATTCAAGAAAAAAATGCCAATGACTTCAGTATAAAGTATGTTGCTACAGCTTTTACAGCCAATTTTATTTTCACATCTCAGCATACATAATGCATAGAGTGTTCTTTTGAACCTCTGGTTACAAGATCCACAGATATAAGACCCCTTTGAAAACTTGATCCCTATTTAGGTTCTTAAGTAAGGGAGCTGAAAAAATTTACCTCATCAGCAATGAAATATCAGTTTCAGCAATGAAACCTCACAGGTTGCAGGTCCAGGTGGCAGCTGACAGTTTAAGTTTGCAAATGCATGGAAAACTACATCCAGCAGATAACGAAGAAAATTGGGAAGAGGCTGTGTAGGAGTAGGGACTAAGAAAGGGTATCTATTTTACTTGTACAGTGAGATTTTACAAGTTTTAGTCTGACTTATTTCTGCCATTCCCCAGCTTGTATGCTTCTTTGGTTTCGCTTGCTTTATAATCCGACAAGGAATGTTCAAATTGTGCCCTTTTTACATGACAGATGGGGGAAGAAGCATAGGCTAAGAAGTCAAACCCCATTCACATATTCACTGTCCAAGCAGGAACTCCTGCTTTGCCCACTGCTGAGATGCAGAAAGAGACTTCCAAGTAGCAGAAGCCTGGCCAGATGCAGATTTTTGGGTACAACTCCCACAAGGACATTCATTTACAAGGACAGACATGTCCTTGCTGCTGAGTTAATACAAGCAAATACTGTTCAAGATCTTCAGGTGCTCCAGCCTCTACTGGCTGAAGCAAGGTCCTAATAAACCGCATGTCACTTTTATGAGGAGTAAGAGCTGCATTACAAAGAAGGCAAAACAGTTACTCAAGTGAGCCTTAAAATGGGAATGACTTCTTCTTGCCTTTCAGTAAAATTTTATTCCTGTAGACTGTTTACAGGTTGGCAAGTCCCTTCTTCCATCATTGGATGGGATCAATCATCCCCCCAAAGTGAGTCATCTTCTCCATTGACTCTATAGGGCACTCAGGTGATGTCTTCAAAAAAAAGCTGGTTTTAGTCTGCTCAGGATACCTGAGAAGAACCCCACCATAAATCATTTCAGAACTGGATTTATGCTACTAAATGGCTATAAAATGTAAGAGACTAGAAATTGTGCTTATCTACCTCCAGTCCCATAGTTGGCTTGAGAGCACACCCCTCACCAGCACAACTATTTTTCCTCTCTCAGGACACAGATGGGGCCTATGGAAGCCAGAGTGGTGATGAGGCAGTAAATCCTGCACCAGCTGTGAAAGACCAAGATGTAAGGCAATATCACACAGGTGGGAACAGTTCATATCTGAAACTTGGTTATGTAATCTCTATTAAGGTGTAGGTTAGATTATGTAAACAACCTGACAAAAATTGTACATGCAGCAACTATAATGTCTAGGAACAAAGCTAGAGCTCATAATTCAACTCAGCCACTGACATTTCAATGTGATGATGAAGTGCAAAGTAATGATGGGAGGGGGAAGGGGAAGGGGAAGGGGAAAAGGAAGAGGAAGAGGAAGAGGAAGAGGAAGAGGAAGAGGAAGAGGGAGAAGAGGAAGAGAAGGAGGTGAAGAAAGGCAAGGAAAGACTGAGGCTGAAGCTGTTTCAACATTCAGAGCTATCCAGATTTTGTAAATGCATCTGTTCATATGTTCATAGAATGTCTTTGGTAGGTAAGGTTATGTAAGACTCGCCAGACATTCAGCTTGGATGTAAATGTTATTAATAGTAAGGCTTCATGCAGCAAACGATCCACGTGGGCTGATTTCTCCATCCCCTGCAGCACTCCAAAAATGGCAGTGAAACCTCTATAGGTGTGGGGGGTGAATCAAACCAGGCAACTGGATCTGAGCATGATGACCCTCTCCTGACCTGTTCTGGTGGTAAATGTATATTTGAAAATTTATGGTATAAAATGGGATTTGTTTCATAACCTTTTAACCATGCAAAATGGGAACAGATACAGTTAGAAACCAGAAACAATGTGTAACACATTGTGTTTTCAGCCTGAGGTATGAAAACTATTTGCAGCATGATAACAACATTTTTAAGATGTGCCAAGATGTAGTAGATTAGAGTGACATTTAGATCTCAAACCCTTATCCTCTTGCTACAAGCCAAGAAATTATTTTTTTCAAGGACTCCTCTCTTCTAATCTCCAATAACCATATTAGCAGAGGTTACCAGCAGCTTATTATTACATTCTCCAACTGTTATGTTCTTCAGTGCCTCTAAAGTCTTTCACTTATTTCACAATGAAACTGTGTCAGACAAAGACTGCTACCACTGCGAATATTCTCTTGTGTGCAATGTAAATAAGCACTTTTCCCAGCATAAACTATTCTCATGAAGATGCACAGTGCTAGATAATGACTGCTGTGCTAGCATTAACAAATGAATTGTGCTGTATCTGAACGTGTTGAGACAATGGAAAAATACATGGCCACTTGAAGAATTTCTTCAGACAGTGAAAAATGCACAAAACAACTTTAAAAATGGATGATAATTTATTTTTTATATATATATATATATAAACAATGATAATGCCAGTGATTGTATACTTATTGACTATAAAGTACACAAAAGAAAATAATCTGCTAGTATAATGTAAAGGTAGAATTGATGAGGAAACTTCATAGCTTAGCCAGGCCCTTCACAAAGTCCAGTGTGGTCCTTGGAAATGCTCTCAAATGAGACCAGGCATGCTATTGCTATTGATATGTCTTTTATAGACAAGTATTGCCCTGGATGGCTCAATGGTGTCAATGTTTTATCTTAAGATGGAGAGTTTAGGATAAGGCCCAGCAAGTTTCATGTAACGCCATTCAAATGCTTTCCTATTAAGAAGGTTTATAACAGAGAAAATAAGTTTTGATGAAAATCTGTTTTCTCTTTTTATTAAAAAAAAGTGTCCAAAAGCCAGCAAGCACTGGTTTGAAGTCCTCCATGGTCCTTCCCGTTGGAATTATTCTATAATTCTGCACCCAGAAACTGTGTCGTGAGAAAATTCACACCACAAAGCTAGAGAAAATATAGCAAAACAGATGTGAGGATACTCTGGGAGCCGCACTAGATGCCCCAAATCACCACTACCTAAGTACAACTTCAGTGAAAATAATTTGTTAAAAATTCAATACCATCCATGAAAGATAGATTACACTTTCCTTTCTCCCTTCATCCAACCTTGCCGTGTGAAAGGAGGGAGACATACTTATAACTGAAAATTTTTGCCCTTCAGCACCTCCCTTTTCGACTCTAAATAAAAGATTATGTACTGCCATTTGTCACCATAAATGAAAACAAAACTGCCTTTGTGAATTCAGCATTAGCAAAGTCTTCCCTCCTCCTGCCCTTTACATCTCATAAACTGTCCAAACCATTCCCTTTTTGTCCAAACCCAGTCTGAGATGAGTAAGGGTTTCAGGAACACAGGAGAGAGTGCAAATTGTGCATTTGCATAGGGAGGGAAGATTGTGCAATGTTTCATAAGGATTGCTGAACGCTGATTTTGCCAGTCTTCCTCTGGAATATTGTTCCACTCACGGCTGATCCTGGAGGACACTGTGCCTCCAGTCACACAAGTTTCGTTGTAAAGCTTGTGCTCAGTTGGCTTGAATAGAGGAAAATAAAAACTGTAATTTATAGACTGAAATTCAGTCTTGTCTATAGACTGGTGTAGCTGGATTTGCTCCATTACTTGCTTTGGAAAAATAGAAACAAATCCTTAAATTCCTAGCAGAAGTTGGCTCGCAGCCAACATAGAGACTTGAGTGTGGCCCAGATGTGCTTTTATTCTGCTAGTCCAAGGGAAAAGCCTGGGACAAAAATCACTTTTTATTGCAGAATGAGTGTCTATGTATCATTGTCTTCACAGTTGACTGGGGTAAGACATGGTAATCCAGCCAGGAATAGTGGATACGTGGACTCTACCAGCTACCTGCTTCTCCAGAGGAATAACGCCAGCCCAAAAGCCAATGTTGAAAAGTGTTCTTGGTAATGAAGATAACCAGGCTGTCCCTTCTGTCTTTGAGGGTCTTTAAATGGGATCTTCACACTTTATGCTACCAACAAAGGGGAGCTGCATGCCTTCCACAAAATGTGCCAGCTCTTTGAAATGTTCCCACTTACAGCCAGCATCTATTTCTACTGCTCACACCAGCCACTCTCCAAGCAGGACGTAATTTTGTGTAGGCAGCCTGACAGCTTAGTGGCAGCAATGATTGCATCAGTGAAGAATAAAATACACAGTTGAGTGTTATCAACCTGCTGTCAGAAGCTGCATTCACAGTCCGTTATCTACTCCAGTTGTCTCAGACAGATGTGGAGGAAGCGGCAGGAAAAGCACTGATCCTGGCATAGAAAGGGGAAGGAGGACAGGCGGTAGCTGGTCCCTGAGTTCTTGGGAGCAATGAGAGCCATCTGAAATATGACCCCTGCTGTGCTGTGGAGATATAGTGACAAACCCAGAAGTCCTCTGCATGAGAGTGGAGTGATCCATGAATACGGTCATGGAAATCTGACTTATGTAAAAGAAAGAGGAAATTATCCTTTGGTATTTACAAAACCAAACAGTTAATGACAAAGAATACACAACAGCTCTGGGTTCCTCCACACATTATTGGAGCTTTGCTGTAGTCACTTGTGTCACCTGGAGACAGGTTTGTATTTGAAGAGTCTTTTCAGAGTCATATAGTAACTATGTGTGACTTTTCCAGGTTAAGCGCCACAACAGATATTAGAACAGACTATTTGCGAGCATAGTATTGCTTAACCTACCTGTGAACCTTCTGAGAGAAGTAAATTCATGTTATTGCAGTGTCTTCCATGTACTGTACAGATAATGGGTTATATTTGGTTTATGCTTTGAATATGCAGTGTTCATATACAATGATATATGGATAAATACTAGCTTTAAGTCCTAATTCCCTCTTGGCACAATGATACATAATCAATCAGAAATGTTTAACAAGGAGTTATATTAGCTTCAGGCTTGACAGTATGGGTTGCTTAAAGTGGGGGATGAATAATTGTAACTCTTAATAAATTCCACTCTTTCCAGTTGCAGTTCATCCTTTATCAACCCTGTTGCACAGAAATCACTTATTTACAGGAGAGACTAAATGAAATTCCTTAATACAGATGAGAATTGTGTAATTCAGTTTGATTAAAGGGGGAGTTTTCTGTTATGTGAAATGACAACTTAAATGACCTGTTTGCTGTACATCCTGGAG
>VZTL01023763.1:6342-29496 GCA_013400535.1 Scopus umbretta | reverse complement strand
CGGGAACCCCTCGGCTCGGCTCCCGCCGCGCTGGCAGGGGCCCTTCCTCCTCTTTTCACGAGTGAGGATGACGATAAGGTAGCAGCAGCCATCACCACCACCACCACCCACCGCCCCCCGGCCCGCTCCTTCGTGCGGGGGGGGTCCCGCGGCATGACCGCTCCCGGCGCCCTCGGCTTCCCTGCAAAGTTAGAGAGGAGCAGCAAGGAGCGAGTGTTTCCATACTGACCGCTCCAGTACCAGCCGGCCACACCACGCGTCCTCGGGTGAGCGAAGAGAGCTCTCCCCGAGCTCCGGCGTTCGTTAGCGTCAGTAGGTACGAAAGAGCAGGTGATGAAACTTGGACACAGCTGCCCAAAGTGAAATCACATCATCCTTGTACATGCCAGTAAGAATGACAGTCGTTTAATACCGATGTAATTTGACGCGACCGTTCCACGATTTCATTTTCCCCGTTGAAAAAGGTAAGATCAAAACTTTTCGCGTTACGGTATGACGTAACGGCGAGGAGTCTCCCGTTGCGCAAGCGGAGCACCGGCATCAGCTCCAGCGCTCCGGGGAAGCTGTGTACCGCCGTGCCGGTTACGCCACTGCTATACTACAGGACCAAAAACCAGTAGCCACTAGCTCAACTAAAAGCATCACGGAAATCACTACCGGCTAGGAGCATCCTAGTTGTGGTCAGGTTAAAATTAGGAGCGTCGCGTTGAAATTAGGAGCGTCCTTCTAAACTAAGAGTGTCTTTCTAAACTAAGAGCGTGTTCAAGCCGACTGAATGGAAAACTAGCACTGATTTATAAAATGCTCTAAGACGAGAGAACAGTTGCTTTATTTCCCCTTTAATTTCTTACCTCTCCCCCCCCATCAATATTTACTTTGATATCTTTACTTTGGGTCCCAAATAGTTAATCATGGCAGCATCACCTTGGCTGTTTCCCACCTCTTTACCCCTTGGAAAGAGCAGCGCGCATTTTTCAGAGCGAGTAGCGATTTTTGAGGGCTCAGCTTAAAGTACCGGGAAGGAGTTGTCAGAGTATAAGGTTTGTGGGGTCACAACTTGATGAACCCGAGGCATAGGCAACTCCCAGTACTCCCTTATAAAAATTCATCCCCTCTTTCCGTCGCTAAAAGTTATCCCGAGGAGGCAGCAGGTCTTGGAAATACTGCGGAGATCTCCTAGCATTCAGAAGCAACAGAGTATTCTTAGCTAGAGGTTCACGACTCTTAACTTTCTGTTTATAGGCACGTTTCAAAATTTGTCATAGCCAGGAGAAGCAAAAAAAGTCCAGAGAGCGTCATGACCGAAATGACAGCGTGCTCAGTCAAACCCTGGCCGTACCTCCGCTTTTAAATTGGCTTGTGGCAATCCTCCTCCTGGCTGACGCTGCTCCGTTTGGCACTGGAGCCGAGCTCCCGAGGCAGAGGGGCAGCTACCGCGGTGCCTACCCTGCCAGAGCAGCCAGATGCCAGCGTAGTACAATCTGAAGTGAATCGCGACAATCGGAATCAATAGGAAATGGTATGTGAATCACTGTTTAATGCACTCCGGGGTGAGTCATCCCGATTCACACCGGCTTTCAGAGCAGTACAATGTCAGTCAGCTCCTCGCACAGTTCGATATGAGTCAGATCTCAGCACCGAGTACAATACGGAATGAGTCACGGACTAATACAGCGCCATGTGACTCCGATACCCAGTGCGAGTTGTCAGAGCTTCTGTGTGATATGAGTCACTTCATAGTACAGTAAAACGGGCTTTTTGGAGACCATTCATAATTAAGCACGATGCAACCAAGCGCTCGGTAGGAGATGATGGGAGTGAGCAGATCAGTCTGCTACGTGCACCGGTTTCACTGTTCGCATAGTAAGGAGGTTTGTAAAATATTAGGCTGAATGAAATTTGACTTTTTTTTTTTTTTTTTCCAAAGCGAGCTGCATAAAAATAACTAGAAGCACCTACTTCCTCTGGCATTAAAGCCAACCAAAGCAGGGCTGAAGCGGTGGTAGAACTCCCAGCGCTGGGGAGAAGCCTAGGGTTTATTTTGTTTGGGTTTGCTTCCGAGACAGCGGATCAGCCAGTGCGAACTGACATACATCCACTGAGGCTGATTCCAGCTGCCCCAGAAGACAAGGCCAGGAGTGCTGACAGCCTGCGCTGCGCAGAGGAGAAGGTCTTGACACTGATTTAATTTAATTGCAGTTTGCAGTGACCTGCTTTATGAAGGGACTCAGCATGGGATGAAGTTCTATCCATACTTGCATTCGTACTGCTTCGCTGTCCTAGCACCCGCGTAAACAGCGGCAGCAGAGCGGCAGGGCGCATTTGTTGCTTTTTCTATGCAAGTGGTAAAAAATTCTCCCACGTCTTTCCCATACTACAGGAGAAACTACGACAGAGAGTGACCCTGCTAATTGCATGTTAGAATCACAAGAGGCTTCACTGAAAACATGACAAAATCCAAAGAAATACTTTACAATACTACCAGAGGAGATATAGGGCTAATCTCTAAAAAAAAAAAAAAAAAAAAAACCAACAACAAAAAACCCCCCAAAAAACCAACCATAAAAATCCTACTGAAACCCCAATTAACTATGTTTCTTAACAAGAAAGTCAGCTTTTACTCAGAAAAATACTTTAGTGCAGCAAGGTTTTTGCAGACAGCAGGCTGATCTGGTGGCCAAACGTGCAGCACTGAATAGCAAAGAAAAAGGAGAATACATCTAAGCCCTTGGTAGAAAAAGACCTCAGTTGCAGGTGTCATGATCAAGGCACCAGCACCTGCTACTATGTGAGTGTGATACATTTGCAGCCATTCCTTTCGAAAGGTAAAGCAATGCTTTAATCTGGATAGATGAATCCAGCTCCTCTGACCTGCTGCTCCTCTGGTAAAAATAAATAAAACAGGTGAAGGCACTCAAATTTCTGGACATTCTACATAAAAGCATCCCAGAATTGTTACTTAAAGTCATGGAAGGATACTACTTTCTCTTGCGATTTTATCCACTTGAGCCTTTGACAGACTCGGGCGCAGCAGTGAGAGAAGCAGCTGCTTGCTTCTGTGTGGCTGCCGGTCTCCTCTCTGCTGACCTCTGTCTTGCATGGGTGAACGCTCAACCATTTCAGTCACCCCACTACAAGATGCCAAATCTCCCATGATACGAAAAAACTTCCAAGAGCTCTTAACTCACTAAGTGGGCAATCCGATCACTATGCCTAAAGCGTGTGCACATGTGTGGGTGAGTTCATAAACATAGATTATAAATCTTCTCTAAAACAGTACACTGCTTGATGCAGAAAGCCTGCGTGTCAAATTTGTCAATGAAGAGGAAGAAGCACGAGCATCAAGCTTCCTGTTCATATTTCAGTTGACAATAAACTGCCACAGGCTTCAGTACGTTACAGCCCCGCGTATTCCTAAATTAAATAAAAGTACAGATTCAGAGATTGCCTTTGAACCTGACCCCGGTCACAAGCCTCTTACGCCATCGGTAGGCAAGGACAGAATCTCTTTCTTCCGACTCACCGGTTATCATTACTGAGGGGGATCCAAAGGGAGAGCAGCGCTTGCGAGATTTACGTAACCTCGCCTAAAGCTCGCTGAAACCAATCGGTGGTTTTCATTGTTTTAATGGAGTTTGGATCAGGCCGACAGTATTTACTGAAAAATAACTGGACTATGGATGATCCACATCCGTGCACTCACTCCAGCTGGCTGCCAGCTAGCGTTAACAGCGCAGGGCTTCGCGGGCTGTACGGTTACGGCGGAAGCGTCGTGCCGTGGCCGCGCAAATCAGAGCCAAGCACAAGTTAAGGCTTGCAGACCTGCCTGATCGTAACATGGACAGGGAGTACACATTGTGTTTAGGTAATGATGTTTAAGAAATAGAATCTTTGCACCTTCAGCTGAGAAAATGCCATTGTGCTTTAGCATAAAATCTGGATAAAAGTATAAAAGCTTTGTCTGATCTTCTTTCCTATGTATTCTTGTGTTTGGGTTGGGTTGTTTTTTTTTCTTTTTTATTGGTTGGGGTTTTGTTTTTGAATTTTACATTTGTGGCTTGGATTTTAAATATTCCTCCTTTGGGAAGGCTGTTTTCTTGGTAACCCACCTTTCTACTGAGAGATTAGCAAATACTATAAATGTTACAACTAAGCCAAATATCATCTGAAGTGCTTTTAACCAGGGAAATAATTTTCATTCCTGACCTTCACACTGCTTTGCGTTCATAAGGTTACATACAGAAATGCCTCATAATCTGAATGTCAGATAGGCATGCCTCGGAGTGGAAAAGGTATGACAGACATACTTATTCCAGTACCACAACATTACCCTTAGGGCATACGGTAGTTTTTCCACTATTGTCAAAAAGTAGCTTTTCAGATGCTTGCTTAAATCCCTGGACTTTTCTTTTTTTTTTTTTTTTTTAAATTAGTTATTAGCATTCAGTAATGTGAGCGTGTACTTTTTATATGAATCATAGATGCTGTCTCGCTGGATAAGAAGCAGGAACATGTGCCATTATTTTTCTTCTATTTTTGGTTCATTGCTTTTTAGGGACATTTTCATAATGGACTAAATTTGTTGTTATCGTTATATAGAGAAGGACCTCTCCCTGGCTGATCCAGAAACTCTGCACCTAGGCATCTGCATAGATGCTACATTAGATTGGCTTGAAAAAGTGAACCAACCAGAGGCAAGCTGATCAACTCAACTCCTACTCCCCTTTCTCAATTAGGTATTTGATTAATTAGTGCTCTCCGTGCGGGATTTGGACAGTTCTGTGGATTTCTCCAAGCAGGACCCACTGTGCCTAGACAAGTTTCTTTATGTTTCAATGTGTTGATTGACATCCAGAGTGGAGAATACGGCCCTTCCAGAGACTCCAAGGCTGCAAAATTGATCCAATTCTACATAGATTGCAGGCAGTCAGAGAAGACTTGTAAGCAGTCAGAAGAAACTTCCTGCAGATGCAGAAATGATCATGTAGGACAGTCTTTCGTACATAATTTAGGTAGTTTTGTATGTAGCGCAGGATAATCACTAGGGTTGGATCACACAGGTGCTGGTGTGGTCCCAAGGAGCACAGGCCAGCTAGACTCAAGAACTGCGCAGTAAAGTACGATTCAGAGTGTCTCATCTGGTCCAGCCCACACCACCACTACAAGGACCTTTGCAACAGAAACTCCTGTTGCTGTCTGGACACTGGCTGACTGTCCTGTTCAAGGATTTAATTCCCTGCAGTGACTTGATACTAGCAAAATCAGATCCAATTGACTACCCACGAACCAGCAGAATAGCATCTTTCAGTCCTTCCCTATCCATATGAACCAGAAAAGGTTTTTTATTTTTCTATTAAATTATTAAATTTCTTTTAATTAATTCTAATTAATTTGTATTAAAAATATGACAGAAAGTAATATTTTTTCTATTAAATTATGGCTTCCCAAGCCCTCACCAAGCACACGTAGGTGTCTTTGATAGTGCTGTCATTACTTTGGGCAGCCAAACTGATATAACTGGACGTAGAGATACATGTCATGTTATATCCAGCAGTTAGCTAGAACTGTACACAGGCTGGGGTTAAACAATGCTGGAGATGGTAGAGGTTAAAGTCCTTCACTTAAAGCTATCTCACCTCGTTCCACCAGTAGCTTAAAGGTACTTTTGGATTCCTTAGAAAACATGTACAAGGCAGCAGTCCATCTCCACTTTTTAAATCCCTTGTGTTTTCTTCTCAAACCCATTTTCAAACAAAGCATATATCTGCTTCAGATGGCAGGGTTGGAGAAAGCAGATCCCAATTCTCAAAGTGCAGAGAGCATCCAGCACAGAGGGTTCTCATACAATTTGTTCGTTCTCATAGAGGTCTGGAAATTTGAGAAGATAAAGGAGGCACAGGGAGTTTAGAGCAGCGAAATTTCCATTTTGGTGTGAGGGAGATAACCTAGAGAAAGAAAAGCAATTTTTGATTGGCTGCTTCTTCCTCAGCGAGGCAAAATTTAGGGTATGGATCTCTCCTGTAGTACAGCAACCTAGTAAGGGAGTTTAAGGTAACAGAGAATTAAACAAGAACAAGAGACCAGGAAGCATCCAAGGTTTTTAAAATCCAGGTGTATTAGGGGATAAACATGTCACAAGCTAGGTTGATGAATCCCTCCACTGGAGCTCAGAGGTAAGTTCTCCTCCTGGACCTTCCTCTCTTACCCTGAAGAAACAATATAACCTTGCCTTAATCTTAAAGAGGCAAAGCACTAGAGCTCAGTGTGACTCCTGAAGTGACTTAAAAAAAAACCAAAAAACACACCCAAAAAACCACCACCAAAAAAAACCCAAAACAGGCAATAATTTGAGCTTGAACCTGTGAGATGTTGGTCTTCCTGAACTTGCAAGGACCTTAATGAGAATAGTTTCTTTAACTATTTAGAGAAATATATCTAAAAATATAAACAAACTGCCTTGGAAAAAATAAAACCATCCATCTCTAAATTTACTTTACAGTCAAAACAGTAAGAGTTCTCTCAAAGAATAAATACAAAACTACTCAATAAGAGTGGAGATGGAGACTAATAGTTTATGCACATGGATACTAAGAGAATGCAGAGGGTGAATGTGTAAGATGGAAAGTCACTTTCAGTGATAAGATAAAACTCTCACTGTCTGTAACCATCTGTGCAAATGCATTCAGGAAGCAGGTGGAGGATTTTTACACAAAACATTTATACAAATGTTGAAGAAAGGCATTTCAGACAATCCAGACACCTCTGCTTCGTACCACCCAGTGTTAAGTCCAGCCCAAGATACGAAGTCACTTTTCTCTGCAGCATAAATACAAGTGCCAGATCAAATCCGCAGCTGGTATAAATCCCCTTGTCTTCAATGGCCATAGTGAAGAGATGTAGTTTTTCAGCAGTTGAAAGTTTGATGCACACTACATGTAATCAACATTAATACTTCAAAATTGAATGTATAAAAACTAGAATGGAATTCTCTCTTATCACAATGAGGTCTTGACGCTCCAAAGAAAACATCCTCTTTGTTGATGGACATACTTATATTCGATTGTCCAGGGAAATAAAACAGAAAATACTGACACTGGCCAGGAAAAAAACCCATTTCAAACCAGACAGTAATTGCATGCCATGCAAACTGAAAACCTTAGAAAGAACTCCTCCATCTTGTTTTTATTTCAGAGTGTCAGCTGACCAAACAAGCGACTGTCCTGGGAGGCTGGTGTGACAACAAGCTGTATTTCCCGATTGCCATTTTCAAAGTGCACACCTGGTAATAAGGAACAGAAAATTTTGGCTGATGGAAGAACATTTGCAGTGATGTTTACAGAAAATGCACCTAGTTTATTCATTTATTTTTTTTTCTAACTGCATTATAAAATTTCTCTATGAGGAAAAATCTGCCCAGTTCAATCGCAGGTTCTTTCCCACTTCAGTGCCGTATTGGCTAAAAACCAGTCTCCTGTCAGATTTGAGCGATCTACCTGATAGCGCCAGGCATAGGAGGATGGCTGTATCCCTTGTTTTCCTCAGGAATGCACCCTTCTGTTCTACAGACAAGTAACAGCTCTGAACTATCCCTCACCCTTGAATGCATTTACTTTTATAGACACTCCAGCTCTCAGGGCTCCTTGAGCTCCAAAAGTCTTCCAACGGATTGCTACAACTAATGTTTTCCCTGCCCAGCTCTGTATATGCGTTTCTCTGCAACATCATACTACTGGTTTAAGAAAACAGAGATCGTTAGTTAAGCATCACGGTCAGGGGGACAAGTGGGGACAAGTTTAGGCCACCTTTTATGCTGCTTATGAAATGCAGCAGCTGGCAGGGGAGCAATACCCACGTGCCTCTCTCCTACTTCCCCACTCCACCTCCTGTGGGTCTGCCAAATGTATTCTCAACTAGGATAGGGAAAGAAAAAATATTTAGCTAAACGTAAGTATCAACATATGTCATTCCCTTTAACAACTTTAAGGTACGCTATTAGCTCAAAATGCTGTTGATTCAGATTCCTATTAAGCCAACCACAAAATCAGTCTGGAAAATAAGGAAAGCCCTCTTGCAAAAGTAGCAGTCATACTTCCACTGGTTTTGATTACAGTTGATTGAGGCTCTTCGGCCTCATACTGTGGGATAATAAACTTGAAGAGGTTACCAATCACTGGTACCATGTACTATAGCAGTAGGATCCCACAGAGGAATAATTCTTCAACTAATATTTACTGTTAATCTCATCACTGATGCAAAGAACACAGGTACTAGATTTTCTAATTGGTTTTACACCTACCACATGACCCAGTCAAACTATCTGATGTCCCAAATTAACAACCATAACATTATATGAACAGAAGGCCTTTTTATTCGGAGGTCTAGAAAAACCCTCTCCTTTTTGTCCTGAGCACCTAAAGTCTACTGAAGGCACAAAAATTGCTGCCTCCATTCCCACTGATCCACAAATCAGTCAAGCAATTGTTTGACTTGTTGCTGATGTGGGCTGCACTGTAAGGAAGCAAGGAATTTTGAAAATTGCTACAAATAATATTCACTGGAGTTGTTGATAAATCTACTGTCCATTCCTGTGCACAGCACAACTCAAAACAGTAATTCAACCAGTTGTCTGGAAAGGCTCATTACACAGAAGCAGCAAAGTGTGATGGAGAACTTCGATGACCCGTAGGGAAATTCTGGATATACTAGAGGTAGCAGAAAAACAACTACAAACATAAAATAAGGGTTTTCTCTTTGCATCCCATTAGTGGCTCTGTCATTAGCTCACTGCGTGATCTCAGACAACGTGCTTCATCTCTATGACTTCTGCTCCATACACCTTACAAGATCATTGTATTTCCCTTTGCAAGCTCATACTCGGATGGTCTCAATACTTTTCAAGGTACTTTTCTATGAAAATGAATCCTTAGATGACTTGCACAAACTCCGTGTCTGTGCCTTTGCCTCTATTCCAGTCAAGGAGCAGCTTACGCAGCGCAAAAGCAGAAGCTTGTGGTAAACTTATATCACCATGCACAGCTGCAAAATTGCAGGGTTTGTGTTTCCCTGGATTACCTTTTTTTTTTTTAATTACATCTCTTTTTTAAAAAGCAAAGAAATCTAGAAAGCTAGTGTATATCCATAAATATACATATGAAGTTATGATATACGCTTTAGGCAGAGCCTATATCTTACTGTGCGTTCAGGTCTCCCGTCTGGCATTACAGATTCTCAGTACAATCACGATTGGGATATACATTTGCAACAAATTGTGCTGCAAGCATGAACATTTCAACTTTATTTTGCAATTCTGGTTAGAGGATCAACCCCAAAAACCTAGACTTTTGATGTAAGACATCCTTTTCTCCTGCAGATTATTCATTCTTATGTGGCCAAATGGAACTTGGTCCAGGTAGAAAGACAAATAGAATGATGTGCTTGAGGACAGTTTGGTTTAGAGCCAGAGCTGCATTAATAAAAAAATAATTAAAAAAAAAAAAGAAGCAGGGAAGAATGAAGTTTGAAAAAAAAAAAACCCAAAACAAACAAACAAAAAAACCAAACCACAATGCTGGGATGGATCACTTACCCGTGGCTTGTTCTGTGAACCTGGACCAGCCTGATATGTTTTTGTCTTACGGGTCTTAATTCTGTCTGTGCCAAAGGAGTTTCTATAACTTTGTAATAACCTGCACCACTGCTTAGCTTTCTACCTTGCTTTCCTATAAAATTGAGCCTAGATTTTATTTGCCCAAGCTAACTCATTATTTATCTCTGATAGAAACAGGGAACAATAGAACATCATAACCTTTTACTGACCAGAAAATCAACATGCTTCTCAGTTCCCCTTTCTAGATTAACAACCCAAACTCCTACAATTTTTCTGCATAAACATCTGTTAGCTGTTTGGATGGATGCTGTATCTTCCTTGGAATGTGGTACCCATAGTACTTGCACAGAGGAGTACATTTCTTCCTGTATCTTACCACAGTATTCCGGCTAATACACTGCTGAAAGTCGCATCCTGCTGAGTTTGTGATCCACTCCAAACCTCTGCTGAAGGTACAATATGACCGTCAATTGCCGCAGGAAATACATGCATGAAAATCACTAAACAGGTCTGTAATTCAAATGCTTGGATTGCCTTTAAGACAAAAGATTATATTCCAGTCCTCTTTCTCTCATTTCCCATTACTCTAATACAGCTCTATCATGAAAGCATGCTTTATCTACTAAAAATAGCTTTCAAAACAAATCTTCATCACATAAATGACCAAAAACTACTTGCTTATTCAATGAGAAAGTTTGTATTCATCTGCCCAATAAAAACAAAAATGCATCGTTTAATCTGAAAAAAAGTGCCTTGAATTTTTGTGTTGCTCAATCCTTCATTTTCCATGAACTGTGTGAGAAGTCATGCAATGATGAACATTCGTAAAAACCTATAGCACCAGAAAACTTCTAAAGGTGTACAATTCGCAAGTGAAACAAAGGACATAATGCTGCTGGGCAGTTTTTGCCATACAGCTACTTACATACTCTTCCCTTGCATTAAAGATGTCAAAGAACAATTCCAAAGAAGAACCTGAAATCGTAACAGTGGATCCGGAAAGATGTTTTGAATCAAGCCCCAGTGGGATGAAATGGGGAGGATGAGTGTATTCTTCCTACTTCCACCATCCTTTACCTTTCTGCTTGGAAAAAAAACGTTCAGGAACCAGCTTTTCCACCCAGACCACTGTCAGTTTAATTGTAGTACGGATTAGAGGTATGACTGTGTGAACTAGTCACATAAAACATCTCAAAAGTAAGACTGGATGGATTAGGCTATATAAACTGCACATACCCGAATCCAAGTTACCTTTTTCTAATGAGTAATTGTTTACTGTCCAGAGAAGCCTGAAATATTGTTAGATATATTATCATCCCAATAATGCTTTCTTTGCTATCACTTTCTAGTCAACATATGAAGATGCTTTATTTTAAAAACTATAGGTATCTGGAAGGAAATTAATACTGAGGGGTTCATTCTTTTCCTATGAATTTGAAACCCTGAAGGAAAGAAACCTGTATCTACAAATGTAGTCTACATTTCACACTTATTCTTCCACATTTTGAAATGAGAAAGATTGTGGGTTTTTGGAAGCTATGTTCTTTTTCAGATTTTCTATTTCTGGGCATTTAGGTATTGCTTGTCAGATTAGGTCTACAGAGTTACAAAATGGGTTATCATTTCTATCTGTGCTGTTGTTCTTGTATTTTATTCCTCCTGCAAAACAGGTGCATCTTTTGCTCAGCATGTTGTGCATTTTTCTCTTGGGAGAGTGGGTGGTTCTTGCAAAAACAAAAACTATTAAGCTCTATATAAGAGAAACAAATTCAGCAGAAAAAAATTCCAGCACAATTTAATGCTGCACTCTGCTAAAATAATCTCTTTTCTTCTCCTGACACTTCTGTCGGGTCCGTGACAACATCTGTGCATTCTCCCCCAAGTTACAACAGCAGCATTTCCTAAACCTGGCTGAACATTTGAGAAAGGAAGGCAACTTTTAA
The DNA here is from genome assembly GCA_013400535.1 of Scopus umbretta. Classification (NCBI taxonomy): domain Eukaryota; kingdom Metazoa; phylum Chordata; class Aves; order Pelecaniformes; family Scopidae; genus Scopus; species Scopus umbretta. The sequence continues at coordinate 17,946 of VZTL01023763.1, read as the reverse complement.
CCCTCCACTATTCAGCTTATCAGATTTTTTAATTGATAGTTTACTATCAGACTTGAACCAAAGAACTCAAAGTCTGTAGCAGCTAATTTTAGTTCCCCTACAATCATCATGGCCTCAAAAGGTTTAGCAACCTGAAAAAACCTACACACAAAGGGATCTCGTGACACAGGAGGATGACTTGTTATGTATCCACAAGTCAAATATGATCAAAACGAAGACAGACACGTTTGTGCAAGCTGGAATTTCATCTATAAGATACATCTGTCACTTAGGTATGGCACAACCCTCAGCATAACAGGGAGAGCATTATTAAGTGCTGTAGAGCAACTTTGAAGCTTGTGGAGAGACAGGTCAGAAAGGGACAGGGACTTGTCATTTCATCAACACCACTTCTCTGCACAATCTGCAGAATTCAGACTCCAAAAAGGTTTCCTAGACCAGTGCAAAAACCACAGCCAGTGCTTCCACCAAAAATTGATTCATGCTGTCTTCAGGGGAGGCAACCAGAAACCTGTATGTTAGATCTTAATGCTGTAGTCATGTGTTTTTTCTGTAAGTAATTCCTCATCTTCAAAGCAGTACTTGATTCCTTCTTGAGAGAAAAAAAGCTTTAAAAAACTGTGGCGGTCAGACCTACTGTGTTGGCATTTCCCCTTTGCTACAGGGCAGCCAGCAGGTTGAGGCATCCTCGAGACTCACCAAAAGCCAGATTTTCAAGAGAGCTCAGGTGTCTCATTCAAGCATCACTAAGCCTGTGCATTGACTAATCAAGAGAAAGAAAGGAAAGAAAGAAAGAAAGAGGCTCCAACTACCTTATTTCTGTAACCTTTTCTTTAGGACTGCCCTTGAAGTCAAAACCTCAGGAAACCCTTTTGAACTCCTAGGCTTGTATACCATTGTCCTAAGAGCTGCAGCTCTCTGAGACCCCTCACTTCCACCTTTTCCTCTTTCCATCACCGCTCTCTTTTATTCCCACCCATGTGCAGAATTCATTAGCCACTTGCCTTCCATCACAGCACTTAAATAGAATGAGTGAATTTTTCAAAGCAGTCAATGCATAAGAGCTTCTGTGGGGAAAACCCAAGCATTTAGCTTTTCATCGACTTTGGAGCTGTGGCCTTCAGCGGTTCTTGGTAAGACTTTCATAGCAGATAAAAGGGGAAAAAAAAAAAAAAAAAGATAAAAGATAAATGTTTCTTACTTCCCCCTTCTCTTGCAGCCCATGGGATCAGAGCGGATGGAGATGCGCAAACGGCAGATGTCTACGACCCAGGAGACCCCAGGTGCTGCACAGGCTCAGCACAGCGCAGGAAATCGAGGGTCCAATGCCTGCTGCTTTTGTTGGTGCTGTTGCTGCAGCTGCTCATGGTAACCCCTCTCATTCAAACCTCTGGGGAACAGAGCAGCAGGGGCGGGAGAGGGGAGAGGGGTAGTAGCCAGCAGATAGGACAACATAAGGCAAACAAACCACCTGGCTAATTCTGCAAGTCTGGGACTAAGAGAGATGACTGTGCTCTAGTACAACCTTCTACTACAGTTCACTTTTTTTTTACCCCCTGCCATTGAAATAACAATTTAAAAAAAAAAATCTCTGTACACTATCTCTGTTGTACTTGTTGTCAATACTGTGTAATGGAAGGTCTGTTTCATTCAGACCTTGAGCCTCACCAGGGCTTCCACTAAAAACTGAAAGCAGTACCAGAATATGGAACACGTTTAAGATTTAGGACTGGGACTTAACAAGCAGCACAGACTGTCTTAAATGGAGTTAGGAGAAGGTGGAAGAATTTGTAGGTCAGAAAACCAATAACCAGGTAGGTGCCCAGCACTGTTCTTTTGTTTTGAAGGCAACTGGATCTGTTGTTTTTGATCAGTATTGCCAACTCATGGCACCTGCAATTCATATGAAGTTAATCCTTCGGATCAGAGACTTCAAACATCATGGGTGTTTGCTGAAGATGAGGAGTTAAGCAGAATATAATTCAGAAGAACTGTTACAAGGTGTTAAGGAGGAAAATTTAATCAGGGAAGCAAAGCAAAAGAGGGAAAGGAATCACTTGATTCCTTACGTTAATCATGTGTTCACTGTCTGTCTCTCACCAGCTCCACCAGATCCAAGTGATTTCATTCAAAACTGAAGTAAAGCTTCCCATACTGAGAAGTCCTGTATCTGTTTAAGGCCAAGTGTTAGTTAATGGGTGAGACAGGAACTTGCAAGGAAGTAAAGAAAAAAAGAAGTCTTGAAGAGCCATAGGAGTTCAACCAAAACACTGACAGCAAGCAGAGTGCTTCTTATAAATGCACTATCCATAGAATCATAGAATCGTTAAGGTTGGAAAAGAACTCTGAGATCATTTAGTCCAACCATCAACCCAACACCACCATGTCTACTAGACCATGTCCTGGAGTGTCACATCCACACGTATTTTGAACACCTCCAGGGATGGTAACTCCACCACCTTCCTGGGCAGCCTGTTCCAATGCCTCACCACGCTTTCAGTAAAGAAATTCTTCCTAATATTCAATCTAAACCTCCCCTGGTGCAACTTGAGGCCATTACCCCTCGTCCTATTGCTGGTTACTTGGGCAAAGAGACCAACACCCTCCTCACTACACCCTCCTTTCAGGAAGTTGTAGAGAGCAATAAGGTCTCCCCTCAGCCTCCTCTTCTCCACACTCAACAACCCCAGTTCCCTCAGCCACTCCTTATAAGGTTTGTTCTCCAGGCCCTTCACCAGCTTCGTTGCTCTTCTCTGGACATGCTCCAGCACCTCAATGTCTGTCTTGTAGTGAGTCCACCTGGCACTGAGGTGAAGGGAAGAAGTCATAAAATAACCTTACAGCCCAGGCTAGGAATCTATTCCACTGTTATTTTTTTCCAACAGCAGCTGGTAGTCAATGCTTTGGAGAACACCATTAGAAGGCAAGGGAAGAGCAGGCTGATCATTCCTTTGCTATTGGTACTCAGCTCAATTCTGCCCTCTCTAACGCAAAGAGTGTTTTGCAAAGACAAAAGGCTGCTTGGATTTTTTTGCAAGAAGTCAGATATTCTGGCTCTGATCCTATCAAGCTTTTCAGCAGGTGCTTAGAGGTAAACTAAGGTAGAGTTTAAAGAGACAGTAAGTACTGTGCCTGTGCAGGATCAGAGGTTGCCAGCTTGCAGAATGGCATTTATGTTAAAGCACTCCCTACAAATTCCGGTGTCATCTGAACAGTTGTCCATTGCAATCGCAAGTGGCTCAGTCTAGAGCTGCATATTACAAACATACATACACAAACACACGTCTTTCCATAAAAGGAAAAAAATAAGGCACATTCATCTAAGTCAGAGTACGTAAAATTTCCATTTTAAGTTGTTGATAAAGTGCTTTTTTGCCATTTTATTACCTGGTATTTTCCAGGACGCTCATTTTCTATGCACCTCACTATTCAGACAATTCAAAGAAAGCAATTTACTCAATAGGGTGTGTGAAAGTACCCAAATTTCACGATGCTTAAAATTCCTATTTGTGTTTCAGAATCATCTGGGAAGCCAGTACAGGCTCCAAAACAGAGCAGCTTCTTTTAGCTTTAAAATAATTTCTGATTTTTTTGAGAACAATTGTTTTCTAGTAGCAAGAAATGCAAAACAAACCATAATTAAGCTATTTATATTCCCTATTCATAGAGCCTTTCCTCAAAGTAACTCAAGTACTTTGAACAGAAAAATTATGAATAGGAATAAAAATAAGTCTACAGGAGTCCTGCCACTGAGTTGCTGAACATCCAATATTCAGCATACTTTTAATAGTGGATTTAGAATAAAAAAATGGTGAAATGAGCCTCTCGGCTAGATACTCAGAGCCTGCGTTCATTCCTGCAGCCAAGACTCAAGCCTCCAGCCTGTTACTCTTCCAGGTTCTGAGAAGATGCAGTGTTGCACTCTGTTTGTTTGTTTGTTTACCTGTACATTTCTAGGGAAAGAGCCTGCCTGCAAGTCATTTTCTGAGGCATGTCATGCATCTCTTAAGGCAGCTTTTGTAATTTCTTTTGTCTTTTTCCCTTTTCATGCATTACCCTATGAAGACTGTAATCCTTTCTCTTGGATCTGTTGGTTCCCCTCAAACCAAAAATAACTCTGACAAGCATATCATTTCTTGTCTGTGTGCAAGGAATACGTAATACATCACTGCTCATATTAAAAAAAGGCCAGAATCACCGGTAAAAAGGATAGTAAAGGATTGAGACCTGTACACCCCAGAAGAACAGAAAACTAACATTAGCTACTTACTTTTTTTTTCTGAAAAGCTGAATTGAAATAGTTCATTGCTTTGAATGTATGGTTCAGATGTTGCAGAAAAAAATGTGTTTGCAGTAACTGCTCTCCAGCTTAGCAACAGGAAAGCTTCCCTACCTCTTCAATGCACAGACTGCCCTGGCAAAGAGAAAAGCATCTCTACTCTCTGTTGCCAACCTCCAGCCACTCCTCAAGCCTTAAAATGTTTCAATTCTCCATCCTCCAAGAAGGTCTATGCAGATTATAGACTAACACTGGAAGGAGCAAGAGAGGGAGATAACCAGTAAATAGTAAGGCTGCAAATAAGACAAAGCCATGAGTTTAGAAGGAAGAATGGAAAGAAAAATCACCGGGTTTAACAAAAAGCCTTCCTAGTGATAACTGGGTGTTAAGTATTAAGGCAACAAAACTGTTGTTACAACATTAGCATGAAAGAAAGGTAAGATACAAATGAAGAAGTCGAGTTTGATATTTTCCTAGAAGCTGTAACAACTGTATTGCTTTACTTCAGCTGGAGGACCCATTTCGTGTAAATTACAGATTATAATTCACCCAGACCTTTTCCTCCAGACAAATTATAAGCAGCTTCACAGACTATATGAATGTATGCACATGCATTTCTCACTAAATTATGATAACCTATGAATTGGAACGTAGTCCCCATTCCCTAATAGAAAATACATATATTCTCAAATTCAGTCTCAAAATAAAAAGAATCATCTACAACTACAAAAGGAATTTTTAAAAACTATTTTAAAAAAGACAGTTATTCAAATTAACATTTGATAAAAGCAGCAGGAGCTGACAGCTACCCTTCCAGGGGACATGAAAAGCTCTCTCATCACTAGTGATGGCAGCAAACATTTATTTTTTCTTTGATCTACAAATAAGCTAATATTCTTTTCCAGTCAGACATACTCAAAACGATATTCAGCAATGGTATATCTGCTCATTTTGCTCCAAGCCTCACATTTTGAAGCATATACTTTCTTAAAGTTGCAAGCAATTACCACACCATCTGGCTGTATCTACATCTGAACTCTGCAAGATGCTTACACTTCCAACATCACACGCAGAAGTGTCTAGCTTGCTTAAAACTTGTGCTCCATCTTCTGAACTCTGGCTTTCTTGTAACATGGTATCACCATTCTAAACCAGAGTCTTGGCCCTCACCGTGCCCTCTGGATATCAAAAATATAGTCAAAGAGTAAAAACAAAACCAAAACCCAAAAAACCCAACCAACTTGCATAAAACCAGTGCATCAAGTCTAACTTAAATAAAAACATTGCATCAAGCATACACAGTAGAGTAAGTGTCAATGGACAATAGGTTTGGTATGTGACAAAGGATACTCATGTGCATATATGTATACATATATATCCCATAAATATATATAAAAACTTGTGTATAAGTAGATAGAGGGAGTTGGACTCGATCCTTACAAGTCCTATCCAACTCAAGATATTCCATGAATCTATGATCCCTGTACAGAAAGTCTATGTGATACAATATTAAACATATTTCAGCTACATTAAAGTTTGTTAGTTTATACAACAGTAAAGCTATTGTCAGAGTATAACCATGGGTAGTGTAGCTACTGTTAGGTTCTGTCCTTTTAGCTGACTTTTTTTTTTTTTTTTTAAACATTGGAGGAAAAGCATCTGGAGTACATTCAGCCTTTTCCTTTATAAAATTGACTAAAATTTTGTTTTCTACCTTGCAGTCTTACTGTTAGAAACCAAGATGAAGAGAGAGCAAGGAGAACATCTCATGAACTCCAAGCAGAGGGTATTCCAAACTGCGAGGAAAGGTATGGTCTTTACCAAGTGTTCTGTCTAGCTAAAATGAAACAAACCCAACAAACCATACTAAATAAATAAAGTGAATTACCTGAAATGTGCAAATAACTATTATTATCTATTTGTCATTTATGCTGAATTTGCAGTCATCTGTCTCTTACCTCCTAAGGAACCCCAGGTCTGATCTATAATCTTTTACCTTCTTTATATGCAGCACGTAACCACATCCCCACTTTCATAACATGGCAGATCAAAACCAGCATTGTAAACACAGTCTCCCTTTGTTCTGAAATAATTTTTAAATACATCCTGTTCCCACCCAGCAACTACGCACGCAGTGCTCAGCCTTACAAAAAGAATAAATATAAAGAGGAGCTCAGATCCTCCCAAGAGTCAGGCAACTGTCTCTTCAGAATTGCTCAGACAGGTAGGAGCACCTGTAAAACTGTAAAAGACAGGAGGGCACCTTTTATGGGGTTTGAATCATTGCTTCCTTCTGCGTGTTTTCATTCAATTTTTAACAATGATTCAACAAGGACTATTAGGTATAGAAAATGCTTAGCTGTTGCAGAGGAATGACTTTGTTGCAATTACTTTGAGCGGTAAACTGCAATTTCTGTATCAAAGCGCTGGCAATCATCTGCATCTCAGCTTTTGATAAGCACAATTTCAAAAAAGCATCTTATGAACATGTTTACTAGAGTTTTCACTTGGGTGGTTCCTGTGAGGAATTAGAGCCCCTTGAACCTTGCAGTTTTGTTCCATCGTGATGGCAGATGCCTCCTGCCAGCTGCAAATAGCTTGAGTAACCACCATGTCTTTCTCTCTTCTTGTCCTCTCCTTCCTCCTCAAGCCCTGCTCCTACTCTTGAAGAAGTAAATGCCTGGGCTCAATCATTTGACAAGTTGATGCTTACTCCAGCTGGTAGAAATGCTTTTCGAGAATTTCTGCGAACAGAATTCAGTGAGGAAAACATGCTTTTCTGGATGGCCTGTGAGGAACTAAAACAAGAATCCAACAAAAGTGTCATCGAAGAAAAAGCGAGACTAATTTATGAAGATTATATTTCTATCCTTTCTCCAAAAGAGGTATGTTACTTTCCCCAATACATTCTTTGATGCTGCTTTGCACAGTTAGTTCTAACGTGTTTAAAGCTACAACAATACTTGGGAAGAACTTTTGTCCCCCCACATTCCACTGCCATCGCGTAGTGATTTAGGGGAAAAAGGCAGACCCGTTGGTGAGGTGAGATCGTCAAAACTACGTTCACTGGCTGCAAGAAAGCTCCTCCTATGCTACCCTGGCATGCTGATGTGAAGTCTTTAGGTTTGAGGCACCCATATATACAGATGATCACTTCATTCTTGCTCAACTTATATTGTATTTGTTGGACAAAGCAGTTTGTTTCTTCTTTGCACTAGGAAGGGGGTGTGTGCATCTCTCCAAAAGCACAGTAACCACAAATAAAGTATCATTTGCAAAGCACAAATTGCTCAAAGAGCAGCTGATAAAATATGGCATAGAACAAACAAACAGACTTCCTGAACACTTTTAAAACTACTTGTCACTTCGCCGTTAGCAAATATGGCAATTTTCGAAGACACCTCAGTTCAGCTTCAATATAATCCTGCCAAGGAGGCCAGAATTTTAAACCTTCCAGTATCCTTGCAAAACTCAAACTTAATTGTTTACAGTGCAAGCTATAACTTACATACTTATAAAAATGCTGTTTAAATCTAGTCAGTCCATTCCAGTAATACTAATATCTTTATACAGACACTAGAGCCTTGCAGAAAAAAAATGACATTACTTCTATGTTGTATGGAATCGTTATCCAGCCATACCTGTGGTTCCCATCAATTCACCCTGCTTTTTAACAAGAATGCGATTAAGCAAAGCTTCCCAGGTTACAGTTTCTGTCTGCGTCATACTGCTTACTCCAAATTCAGTCTCTTTACAACAGCACAAACTGCCAAGGAAATGAACTGTCACAAAAAATTGTAAATCCTTTCTACTACAGAGCAGGAAGTTGGTCTGGTAATAGTCCTCCAGTCTCTCAGGTTTCAGTAATAACGGGATTGCAAGCAGCCTTGTTCAAAGTAAGGTCGCCTCAGTGAGAAAAATTTCTCTATCCATACTCAAGAGATTACTACTTTCCAATTTCAATACAGTCATTTTTTGCCTAAGTATATTTTCCACGTTTTACACTCTTGAAAGACACCAGCTGGAATGGTTAAAAAAAGATTGCTTTTGCAACCACTACAACAAACCTAAAAACCCCACCTGTAAAATTTACCACTATTAATTACCTGACTTTCTGTTTTAATATGCAGGTCAGTCTGGACTCCAGAGTAAGAGAAGTTATTAACCGAAATATGCTGGAGCCCTCACAACACACCTTCGATGATGCACAGCTTCAAATTTATACCTTAATGCACAGAGACTCCTACCCACGGTTTATGAACTCCGCTATTTATAAGGACTTGCTTCGGTCCTTATCTGAGAAATCCATTGAAGCATAGGATTTTTTTCTTAAACATATTTATTTTAAAACAAACAGAACTCTGGGCTACACCAATCCACAGGGAATTTAGAATTAATCAGATATTTACCTGAAAATAACTCAGGCAAGTTTTACTACAGACTGAATGTTTTAAACCCGCACAAGGCTCTGACACAATCAGCTAACTACAGTTTCTGATCAAATTCAGTGACACTTTGCAAGAGAATGAAGAGAAAATGCTGGTGTCCAAAAAATGCAGTAGTTTTTTTTTCAAACGCGGCATGCAAGTCAGATGCAAACCTGTTACAACGTATGTCTGAGGTAAAATGCCAACTGAGCATGAAAAGTAAATTTTATTTTTAAGTGGAGTGTTAGAATTTTCTTGAAAGCCAAACCAGTTGTCCCATTCACACTGTGACCAAAGTAAGAACAGTACTGTCAATATCTGGGTTACACTAGACTAAGTTTCACCATTTGTACAAGTTGTACCTGGCACAGGTACACTCCACGTGTCTTGGTATATTTAATGTGTATATGAAGTGCTAATGGAAATCAGTATGGCAATCTCAAGCTGATGAAAGCCAATGGTTGAAATAATGCTGCCTATAAAAATCTTCTGATGAAGAATTGATATTTTACTACTAGAGTCTGCTGAAAGCATTTTTAAGTTCATATTGTTGATGTTTATAAAGTTAAATTATTTACTTAAGAGGAAGAAGAATCTGGGCATTTAAATTCCGAAATAAAGCACAAGGACTCTCACATATTCTTCTCTTCCCCCAGTAAGTAGATGTACAAACCCTTTCACTGTTTGCTCCTGCGAGGATGGCACTATTGACCATCTTGGTTTTGTACATATTAAATTCTCCCGTTAACTGACAGATCTTGTAAGGTTTCTATTACAGATATGCACACATTTCATTGACAAAAGAAGGAAGCTGGAACTATTCTGTTCTGATACAGCACTATCTCACACTGTCCAAAAGAAAAGCAACAGCTCTGTCCCCTAATAAATCACGTTCATTTACAGTATCCCCAAAGCATCACGCTTACTTCTGGTCATATCTCAAAATACCTGTGGAAGTACTAGGAAGAAAGTTAAGTTGAATCCGCATAATCTATTTGTAGATCTGTTATCCTAATAACTTCTTTTTTTAAAAAATTACAAGATTCACTACAATTCCACTATATTAAACTTTGGAGTTTACAGTGGACTTCCACTGAATTGTATTTTTTCACGCATATTTATTTAGATGAACCAAATGACACATAGGTAGGAAAAGTATATATGGGAAACAGAAAGAAAAATAAAAAATACCGCTAGCAGGGAAGAACCAGCCAGGCATAGTTCGGTGACATTTACTGTAGCCTTTCTAAAACCTACTCTTTGCCTAATTCCAGCACTTGAAAAGCGTAAAATGGGGACTTTCTCTGAAAAAAGGAAATGGGAATAACAAGGCAGAATTCAGGAAATCCATTTTATTGTTTCCTCAATGCACTCGGCAGGATACATGTTCTCCCCTTACTGCATTTGCATTATTAAACAAATAATGATGAGATTTTTCATTACACAGCACCACAGGAAAAGACCCGATACACAGAAAGTTGACAGTAGCTATGGACCAGTTTCCATCATCTCCTTCCATAAACAAAACACTATTCAACCTGTCAGCACAAAAAAGTAAACCAAAAAAAAAAAACTTGAGAGAGACAGCAAAACAAATTGCTTTTGTCCTTTGTAGCACAACACTGGATGACTAAGTTAAGAGGAAGCCCTTCTACAAACCACTGTTTAAGACATGGTCCAGTTAGCGGTTGCCACTGCTGAACATGTCAAGGTTGGTTCTCTCAGCTGAATTTGTAGTAAAAATATCCAAAGCACTATCAATACAACCTCAGTTTACATGAAGTATTACATGATAGGTAGTAACTTCAACAAAGCAAACTAGATCTATCAGTAACGCAGCATTCATGGGGAGCCTGCAGTCAAACTGACAATGCTGGACTTGTTTTAATCAGGGCGGGCAGGAGTGCTTTAAAACTCTTACGTTGACAAAGTAAGTTTAACTAGGTCAAATTCAGCTTGCTGGGAAGATCAGATGCACACATCAAAACAAGTTCAAAGTGCGTCACTTCATGAAATGGAGAATTCAATTTCTTTTAAGTTATCTCTCTTCCCTGCAAAGATACCTCATTAAGAGCTGGAAGACAGACCAAACACTCACACTTTATATCAAACAATATATTCTGTTATTCTGCAAGAAAGAAGAAGATGCAATGATATTAGAAGGGAGAGAAAACTATATTGGTTTGGGCAGTTCTATGGTTAACATCAGATTATTAAAAGCAGAAAATAATTTCTAAGATTATTTTCCATGTGCCACAACTTCTAAGCAATTAAAACCCTCCTGGTAGTTTTCATTTTATTTCTACATTACAATATGCTGACATTTGCAATACAAATTTTTCCTGAAAAAGTCTTACGAATTTTAATACTATGTTTTAGATATAAGCTTAGAACCAACACCAACGGCACAATGCTGGTCCCTAGATTCCCCGAGAGTACCTCTTAAAAAACCCAAACAATCCACTCCCCTAAATACTGTGTTACTCTGAGGCTGTTTAATGCTGGATTTAACTGAAAGGAGAAGGGGAAAAGAAAAAAAAAAAAAAAAAAAAAGACGAAAACAAACCCAGCAGCATGGGTTCATGAAAAGCAGGTCCTGCTTGACCAACCTGATCTCCTTCTGTGACCAGGTGACCCACCCAGTGAACGAGGGAAAGGCTGTAGATATTACCTACCTGGACTTTAGTAAAGCCTTTGACACTGTCTCCCACAACATTCTCCTGGAGAAGCTGGCAGCTCATGGTGTGGACAGGTGTACTCTTTGCCGGGTTAAAAACTGGCTGGATGGTCGTGCCCAGAGAGTGGTGGTGAATGGGGTTCAATCCAGTTGGTGGCCAGTCACAAGCGGTGCTCCCCAGGGCTCAGTACTGGGGCCAGCCTTGTTTAATGTCTTTATCA